>PVHP010003051.1:0-61279 GCA_004024765.1 Zapus hudsonius | reverse complement strand
CACAGTGTCCATGAAAGTTGAGTGACATGTCCATATTAGTGGAATATTCAGGAATAAAATTATGATTTCCTACCTCCCAGATCTTGGTTTTTCTTATGTGTTATATTCTGTGTTTTCCATGTGGTTATGTGTTGCCTAGTAATCTTCTAGAATTATATTAACCAAGCTATACTAAGTTTTTCTTGGCCCCTTGAAGTAATTCCAGAACATCATCTTTACCATCTTTTGACTACTTCCCAGACCCACGTCCTGGTCATTATCACCGGGGTAGGTCACACTCTAAGGACAAACGATCATCATCACTTGGCCCATGTCTTGGAAACTACCATTCCCAGTAGATCATACTTTAGGGATGAATGATTACTGTGGGCGGCACTTATTTTTGCAAATTTTTGTGGGTGAAGAAATTGTGAAATAGTTGGAAAATTCCACCAAGAAAGTTAAAAAGGTACTTTTTTTAAAAAGCTAGTTAAATAAACCTAGTGATTTTTTAAGGAGAATTTTTGTTGTTTTGTGGTTTTTTAATCGTAGAGGCAATAGAAGGATGCAGATAAACTGAAACCCTCTAAATAGCTACAGTTAAGAGCTGTGCTAACAAAATACAGGATCTCTTGAGGGTAAATAGTTATATCTTCAGAGAGAGAGAGAGGAGAGAGAGAAGAGAGAGCAAGTGAGCATATATATATATATATATATATATATATATATATATATATATATATATATATATATATATATATATATAGAGAGAGAGAGAGAGAGAGAGAGAATGGCAGTGGGGAAATGAGGGAGGAAAAGGGGACATTGGTCTTCCACTCCCTAGATGAAGCTGGCTGTCAATACTGTTAGCTCTGACATAAGTCTTACAAGCAGAGTTCAAGATCTTCACAGGTCACAGAAAAGATGCAACCAAGAATTCATAGCCCCATTGGGGCCTTACTGCAGTGAACCTGGTAAATAATTCAGGTGCTCAGACATCCCTGGATATGGAAGTGTGAACATTTTCATCTTGTCTGTTAGCATCATCTTGGACCTTTCTATTGGTTTCATTTCATTAGACACATGCTTTTGTCTAAGAAGAGGTTGTAGGGAGCCTGGAGGATTTGCCTGGCTCTGAAATGCATTTCACTTTAGATACCTCTGAAATACAGGAGGAGAGTGTGTGTCTCATTTCTACAAGTAGTGGCATCTCTTGGTCAGATGGTTCTCGCTAAATTTGCTTGAGATGATTATGTTTTCTTTTGCCTCAGTAAGTCAGATCTTCAAGGTTTTAATGCTCAAAGATCCACTACATGTATTTAGAAATGTCTATAGGGTTTCAAGTTATCAAATAGTACAGTCATAAGAATATTAAATGGTGACTTGTAAAGTTTACCAGTCAGAATCACACAGGTCTCTAGTCTGCAAATGGAATCTCTTATTGAATTAGTGAGATGTTCTCTCCCTACTGTACCATCTCTGATTATTTTGTTTTCTTTTTATATTAGAATAAAGGAGATTTTAAGACTCTGTCTTGTCACTTTGCCTCAATTTGCTAGCACTTTTTGAGCCAATATTCAGGAGATTTTTCTAAGCCATTCAACTAGGTTTTTCTTCATGAGTAACTTCTTTTTGTCCCCATCTCTTATTTCTTTCTAAAATATTTATTCAAATGATGTGATTACAATATGAAGGCTTCCACATTGCCATATGGCTTGGGAACCAAGTAGTCAAGAATCTGTATAGAAATCTATGGCACGTGATTTTAGCAGCTGAAAGACTGAGGTAGGAGAATTGCATGTTTCAGATGACCTTTGACTGTGCTGTCTCAAACCCCCAGCAAATAAAGTAATTGTAGAGATACAGGATAGTACATCAGCATCAGCTCACAGCATCATGATGTTGTGATGTTTCCTTGCCAGCATATTTTTCTTGAGGGCATGAGAACATAGAATTTCCAAGTGTGTTCATTAAGTGGATCTTTTAGTGACTTCTCAATTGTGCAACCTTATTAAAAAAACCACTTAAACACTAGATACCTCCATTCTTCTTATGGTAGTAAAATGGCAATGCAATAACATTTACCTCTTACACTTGCCAAGAGAAGGAAATACCTTAGTAGACTACACACACACACACACACACACACACACACACACACACACACACCCCTCATGTGGTGCACATCATGGTTTCATATGCTGCTCATTTTACAGAACAAGCTCACTATTGTTATTCCCTGTTTCATACTTGGTAGAATATGGCTTATATATTTGTTTCTGCATATGGGTATGTACTATGGAGGGGCACAAACAACATCACCCCTGTCACAAGGACTAATCCAGACGACCCATGGAGGAGGTTATCCAGTGGATTGGGAAGGGGAGGGCAGTGGGGAATTGGGGATAACAACTCATTGTTTGCCCACTAAATATTGTAACTCAATATGGACAATAAAAAAAGAACCAATTTCATTCTCTGTGAACATTATTGCCCTCAGTGAAGATGTGAGATCTACATTCTTTCAGGATACAGGGACAATGTTTTAATATGGGGCTGGCTCCAATGTGGGCTGGATAGGACCTTGAGCTGGCGGTCTGCTCCCCTCTTCTTGGCATATGCCTTCCTCCTGAGTTAGATACTTATTTTTGCTCAGGAAATAGTGAAGAATTGAAATATGTCAATGGATTTTAGGGTCTAAGAAAGTATCACCGATCTTAATGAACACTTAGTGGTAGTCCTCATTTTGTGTCTGGAAATATGAAGTCATTATTATTCATTGACCTGAAATGGAGGGGGTGGGTAGATTCATTAAACTACTAAGGGTGAGATGACAGGAAAGATTTCAATAGCTGAAATGAGAAGCTCTCTTGGGGAGGCTGGGACGCTGAAATCAAATTCCAAGTGGGCTTCTAGCAGCAGACAGATTCCTCTGTGTTAGGTGGGGGTGGCTCTTTCCTAATCATAGCCTGGTACGATAAATGTACAATGACTTTCTGATGTCTGAAGTATTTTGTGTTTGTCTCATTGAGTTGTGAAGCCAGGAATGCCTTGGCATTAGTTTACACCGCCTTAAGAACACCAGACTTGGTGAGTTGAAGAGAAGAAATTTAGTTTCTCACAATGCTGGGAGCTAGAAGTTCAAAGTAAAGGTTTTGACGGGATGGTTTCCACTGAGTCCTCTCTCCATGAATTATCTCTCTGTGAATTATGTCTCCATGAACTATCTCTCCATGAATGATCTCTCCGTGAATTATCAATGATCATTTTCTCTTCCCATGGGTCTTCACATGGTTTTCCTCAGTATGAATTTGTGTCCCCATCCCTTCTTTTTATGAGGACACCAGAGCTATTTACCTCTGTAGCTTTTATGTCCTCAGGGATGAGAGGAAATACCACCCAAACTGAATGAGTCTGTGGAAAGGGTTCACTTGACTTTTGGTTAACAGTTTTCAGGGGATGTTTAATTATGGAGGAGAATTCATGGCAGGAGCAAATGACCTTCCATCACAATCCCATCAGCAGGGAGCAAGTGGAGGAGTGAACGGAGTGTGGCCAGTAGGGTTGTGCTGTGACACCACAAGGCCCTCCCATGGCGACACAAATTTCTTCTCCAGTGTTCTACCTTCCAACAGCTCACAACCTTCCCAAGCACCACCACCAACTTCAGCCCAAGTCTGCAAACACTGATGATAATGAAGACATTTTACATTCAAACCACCTCTGTTCTATCTCATTAAAAAGTAGTGGAAGTCAGACCTTCAACACATTAGTTACCTGGCTATTTGAAGAATGATTATTGCATGAATGAATACATGGATTTTTAATCTAATTTTGGTATGCATGTGCAGTTAACAATTCTACTATGTAATGAATCTAACGATTCTTAAGAATTTTTTTTTGTTTCTTCTCCCCCAATAGTATGCTCAGGAAATATAATTCCTCAAGGATAATTCTGCATATTCAATAACTCTGCATGATGGATCTCATCATGCAGACAGGTAAATAGCTTCCTTGTCATGTGAAGAGCACCAGCAGTAGGCCTTTGCATGACACATGTAGGGCTCTGATGGACACAGAAAGGTCAACTGTAGGTTTAATTATTCAAAAGGTATAAACTTCATCAGCTCATTGACTATAAAGTGTGTATAGATCTTCAACTGTGATTGTTCTGCCTTACTGAATGTTCTGGAAGGCCAGGGTGGTTTGAATTTAGAATTCTCAATCTCTAGCAAGTTCTATGTGGATAACTGGTGGTGGAGAGAGAACTGTTAATAAGCCTATTCATTCCTTCAGTGGGCTTCACACACACCTCAGTCTCTGGGTTGTTACACTACTCCTGCTACTTGAATATGCCCAGAAGCATCACACAGGGAGGAAAGATGGTGAACAAAGGCCATTGAGGTCCTGGGAGAAGGCTTGGTTTGCAAATTCTGGAATCTGTGGTCCCAGGTTGTTACCTAGAAAGAACACTGCAGACTTTCAAATTGTGTATTCTTGACCCTGAGTGGGGTTGTTAGTTCCCGGAGCTGAGGTGCTATTCTAGTCACTTTCACCATCTTCAGGAATATTCACAAGTTTCGAGTTCTTTCTAGACTCTGAATTTTCTGTAGATTAGTCAAGAGAGTTGGACAGATAAAACACTAGGGGCAGAGCTTATTCCAAATGTCATTAAGGGAGGTGGCATTTTTAGTGGGATTTGTTTCATTATGTTCTGACCCTGTCTTCACTTACCTGTAGTCTCTCTGTACCTGGGAATCTCACCCCCCCCCAATGAACAGCCACTTTTGAGGTAGTATGATTCCAGGAAAACACAATCAGATTTTATTCAGAAATAGGACATTACCTCTCTGAATCAGTTTCACACTGACCTACTCATTGCCTCATTCCAAGGTGAGAGGACAACCTCTCACAATGGATCAAATGTAGACAGACTATAAGAAACCTGCCAAACTGTGACCTGTGCTAAGAACTTCATTTATTTACTTATTTATAACACTAGGGTAACTAAAAGCTATGCCTCAAATGTTTCACTGTATCTTGCCAGGCTGGACACAGAGCTTCCCAGAAAGAATGGAGGGCACTTCATTTATTTTTTCACCACGTAGAATAATTTATAGGTAGGAACCAATTTACTGGCTGAGGAACTGCAGGTGGCGTATACCTTCCCCAGTGAAAATGACATTATATTATGCTAAGCAGGGGGATGGTGGCTTTCTGCTCTCAGGAGAGAAGAGAGAAAAGGAAGGAATACCCTTCTTATTCTTTACATGTCATAGGCATCCTTATCATCAAGTTCATGTTTACTTAAAGTCATAGTTTTTCTATTATTTATAGTTTGTCTGATTCCAAAGAGAATTTGAGATAGTTGAAAATCACTGCTCGGGTGCTTGGGAGATATTCAGTTAGGACCTTGAGAAAAATAATTCTGACTTTTTTCTTGGTCACATTTCTTGTTTTCGTTCATCATGACTTCCTTTCTGCAGAAGTTCCATCCAGATCTTCACCGCAGAGACCAGGTTGTGTATTGGTCTTCGTGGTTGATCCAATCCCCTCTGTAATTGAGAGCTCTCACTTGCAAGCTTCATGTTGTTCTGGGAATAAAACCTACAATGCTGGCCACAGCCACATGGGCTTATATGTCAAGTTCATTAGAACTCTCAATCCCCTTCCTTCTGGTTTCTGAACTTTCTGTTCATCTTCCCCTGTAGCATTGCATCTGCAAATGCTTAGTTCTGGGCTCTGATATTAGCCCTGTTTACCCTGGACATAATAGTTTTCCTCCTCCTGAAACCACTTGTGTTTATGTCTCATCGTGCAGGATACCTTCCATGTCTGCTAGATGGAAATCAGCTCTCAGCCTTACTCTGATTATCCTATATCATATTTTATTTCCTCTTTGGAATTGTAGATACTTTTATCATTCCAAGACTCAATCTTATGGCTTCTACTTGATTTTACTTTTTTTTTTCAATACATATCGCTTTTCCATTGTAGGTACTTAGCTTCTCTTGTTTGTTTTTGAATCACACAGTAGCCACTCAGCAACGGGTGAATGCATAAGAAACACTGCCTTTAAGAAAAGGGTCAATACATTTCACTTGATATTTAATGCCTGTCGGAAATATTTGCATTTCTAGAGTGGGTAGCATTCTAATATACTTCTCTTATAAAACTGTCTCAATGATTAAGGTGCTAGCTTGCAAAGCCTAATGACCCAGGTTCAATTCCCCAGTGCCCATGAAAATCCAGATGCACAGAGTGGCACATGCAACTGAAATTCATTTGCTGCTGGGGACCCTGTTTTACTCCCTCCTCTCTCTCCCTCCCTCTTTCCCTCCCTCCCTCCTTGAAAATAAATAAGTAAAATATTTAAAACAATATAAAGTAGCCCACATGGAAAGATGTTGAGAGTGGCATTAATCTAAAGCAATTGGTTTATAATGATAAGATTTTAAACATTGGGAGATAGACCTAAAATGGAATTCTATTGGAAAATGATAACACGGGAAGTAGCTATCAGTTTGCAGGCATCTGTTTCCTCAATATATTTTCTTGTTTGATCTCAGAGAAATGACCCAACATTGAATGCAACTTACAACTTTATACATTTACTTTGGGTCTGTGTATCTATACCTACTCTGCAATGGCTCTCCAGATGTTGTCTATCAAAGGAAGGAATTCCAGTGAATGGAAGAGGAAGTTTTGATGGACTCAGCAGAAGAAACTCAGCCAAAAATAGGGATCAATGCTCCCCGTTACAGAAACTGTGTTGCTTAAAGATATTGATCAACAGCTTCAACATAGTAATTTGGTCTTTCTCATATTCTTATTATTGCTAGAGATTGATTCTATTATATTATGAATTTTACTTGAACAAGCATGTCCAGAAAAGTATTGTGTTCAGGTTGACATAACAGGATCCTTATTTCATGGGCCACATGTAATACTCCTCAAGACCAGATACTTACTGTTTTTCATCCAACTTTGGGAAGAACGATTAACTCAGGCTCATTCAAGCCATGATGTTGGCCTCACACTGTGTTGTAGATCTAATTCACCACCCAGAATTCATACTGTTCTCTGATGCTTGCGTTTTGTTTTTATGAAGTTGCAAACATGCTCTGCTCAACCTCAACCATCAATTTAAGCAAAAAAAAAAAGAGAAAGTGTGTGAGTGTGTGTGAGTGAGTGTGTGTGTGTGTGTGTGTGTGTGTGTGTGTGTGAGAGAGAGAGAGAGAGAGAGAGAGAGAGAGAGAGAGAGAGAGAGAGAGAGAGAGAGAGATTGATTAGGACCAGTGCTTCCCCCTGGTGGCAATTTTATGTGCACATGGGCTTTAGACCAGGACAGAGAGTCATTGTTTCCTGCTTTCCAAAAAGAAAAGCAAACATGCTTCCTTCCTTCCATCATTCCTTCCTTCCTTCCTTCCTTCCTTTCTTTTTATTTTGTTATTTTTATTGGGGGTGCTGTAAGGTCTTTCTCAATCAAGTGTTTGAACTTGTTTGGCAACATGTACTTAAGAGTACATAAGCTTTTTGCATTTAGGATAAAGTTTGTTATCTTAAGTTGACTGCTTTTTACATATGTACCTGGAATTTCACATCCACCCAGAATCAACTAAGACTAGAGCCTAAGATCCAGCCCAGGTGATACCTCCTTCAGCCAGGCAGCTGGAGAAAACTTTTACACTTTTGAATCTATTGGGGACATTCAGTCCAACTATCTCAGAAGTCTTCATTCCTCAAAGCAATTATCTGATTGTGCGAGACTTTATAAAAATATGCTTGTATGTTTGAATTTCATTGTGTTTATTCAAATGAGATAAATCCCCTTTGTGCTGGGGTGTTTGTGTGTTGGCATTTAGAATCTATTGTGACTCTTCAAAGCATATTAGTATATTTCTCTTTGAATTGTTCCTCCTTTGTGTTGCATAGCCACCCAGAGTTTAGTATGGATCAGGTGCCCCTGGAATTTTAAGATTTTGAAATGATTTGATCTTAACCCATGCCATATCAAGTTCTGTGGGATTAAATATCCTTGACAGAATGAGAGGGCCAAGGATAAGAAAGAGTCATCTTTGATCCATTTCTTTCCCCTCTTACTTCCAATATCCAGAAATAGTTTTCTGAATGGAGCCCGACACCTCGGCATGACAGGCATTCAGAAGATGGGAACATGCCTTGTGAAAGCCTACGGACTCAAAGAGGAAATTCTATGCCATTTACATTCAGAGCCTTCCCTATGACACAAAAATAGGCTTAGGCAATGAATTTTTCATCTTTTAGACTCAAAACCAGATAATTCACTGGAAATACACACTGTGTAATTGAGTTTCACACGCATAATCAATACTGCCACCTGGAATCTGCATTCTCCTTGTGTAAGAGACATAAGATTTCCTGACCCTTGATGTAGATGAGATGTATATTATATTTATGCTGCAGTATTTTGGGGGAATAGGCCATGTTTATATTTTTGGATTCGGTTTATTTTTTTTCAGCTTTTTTATAGCTCTCAAAGATACTGGTCTATTTTTCATTGATTCTGAGACTATGAAATGGTAGGCAATAAAAGCTCAGCTGAAGCGTCAACAGTAATTGTTTGTAAATATAAGCTATTGATGTTACATGTGCAGAAGTCCATATTATTTTGGTATACCTCAAAAGTTTGCCTGATTTTAGCTCACAGCTCTCATTGAAGTGACGTGTTAGGTATTCACTGACTCTTGTTAATGCTACTTTGTAGTGATCGTTTATATTGACCCCATTTCAGCAGTTAATAAGATCATGGAACTGTGCAGAGTCATACAGAGCTGCAGTGACTATTATTTTATGGTTACATGTTCCATGCCTCTTCCTTGGGCTATCAAGTTTCTTTCTGTTCAGGGACTATTCATCTCTCTATCTATCCCTCCATCTTCCCACATAGCTTAGGGTAGTTTCACACCCTTCAAAGCTTTTATGAAAGATTATGCCTCTGATTTCTTGTGGGACTCCAGCCTGGAGATGTGGAAGAGCTTTGCCAGTTTGCCTCTTCAAATAAAACAACCATTTGAAGGTCATTCTCTGGTCTCTTCATTTACTCTACAAACAGTTCTTGAATGCCTGCCATGTGCGGCTATGGGCTCTGGGGAAATAAGCAAGATTAAAAACGGACCGGCTTCTGTCTGCATGGAGCCTGCAGGGATGGGCAAGATTCGGCATCCCATGCCTAGGCACACTTACACAGGAATTGACCTGATGCATATGCTCATATATGCGCAGCATTGATGGATAGAACGAGGTCTGTGTGTACCACTAAAAAGAGCTGTTAGAAGTGACTGGAAAAGGGAACAGAAACTGGATGCAAGTCTACTAACCTAGGGGCACGTGCTCGCTGGTGCTGCTGTGCTTTAAAGCTATGATCACAGTGAGTAGCATAGGGAGTTTGTGTTTTCTGGGTGTTTAGTAGTTATATGAGAATGATGCTACTATTATTTTCAGTTATAACCTGACTTATATTGGACACAATTGGGGGTGAAGCCAAATGTTTGAGATAACACAGGCAGAAATAAGAATACTGCTCAATCCATCTGTCCCCAGAGCACATCTCCGATTCACTTTCCTACCACTCACTCTAAAACCAGTGTGCATGCTTAATTGGTCCTCTTCCTCACTTTGTCTGCTTGCTGTGTCATCTTCCCAAGATTTTTATAATTTATTATATGTGCTGTGAGCGTGTGCTTTTTGCAAGAGTCTTTGCAGATGTGCACTCCCAGGCAAAGGCCAGAGTAGAACATGAAATATTCACCTTTATTACTCTTCCACTTTATTTCCTTGAGATGGAGTCTCTCATTGCACGTGGAGTGGAGCTGCGATGTCTGGGGTTAGACTTGCTGAACAGCATGCCCCAGGGACTCTCCCATCTCCTCCCCACTGAACACCAAGGTCATTGGAGTGCATGATGATGGGAACTGTGCCTTAGGCTTGTGAAGAAAGCTCTCTTACTTCCTGAGCCTCCCCCAACTGCATTATTTTCTTAACATTTTTAAGTGCAGCTGATTGGTATCTGTTCAGTATAACGAAAGCAAGTTCAAAGAGTGTGAAACCAGGTGCCATCAGTCTTTCCCCATGATGTGATGGAGAAGAGGAAGGACCAGTTTTCTAGATGTCTGGAAAGAATGGGAGGAGCCAGGCAGATGAATCCCAAAGTGGCTGATTATGAGCATCTCCTGGTGACAAGTGGCAAAATGCTTGTGCCCATCTGCCCCCATGAATAGATCTATGAATCAAGTCTGTCAGGGTGAGACCTAGAAACTTTCTCTCTGTTTCACCTTCCCTCAGTATGATGATGATCCTTTTGGGGGGAAGGACCACTGCAATAAATGATGAACAAAGCCTTTCCCAAAGGTAATAGCCAAAGAAACCACTCACTTTCCCTGAAACATGCAATACTTGGAGTTTGATGCAAATTAGTTGGACCTGTGAATGAACTGAACTGCTTCCTTTGACACGGGTGGGAAGGATCTTATATGTGAGCTATAAGTGTTCCTTCTCTTGTGGGCCACATACTCTTCTATTCCATTACTGCTTGCTCTATTTATTATTTTCTAAGGATTTTTTTTATGACTGAGAACCAACTACCCAGCCAAAGATGATCAGGAACAGCTCTAGGGACACCAACACAATGGGTCACTCTAACTTCTCAGTTGTCGTGGAAAGAGCCAACTGTCAGGCAGCCTCAAATTCTCCTCCTTCATCCTTTCTTTTCCTCCGACTTCCCTTCTTGCTCTCTCATCCTTGGCCTCCTCCTCCTCCTCCTCCTCTTCTTTCTCTTCCTCTCCCATCTTCTGTTTTCCTGTCTGTGTGTGGTATGCAAGTATTTGTGTATGCACTCACATGTGTGGGTAGACATGTGCACTGGTGCATATGCATAGTATGAGGAGCTCAGGGTCAATGTGACGGGTCTCTATCTCTCTCCACCCTATTTATTAAGAAAAGCTTCCTCATGCTTGCTGAGTCTGCTAGCCTAGGTAGCCAGCTTGCCCTGGGGATCTCTTGTGTCCACCTCCTGAGCACTGGGATTACAGGTGAGCTGCCGTACACACCTAAAATATATATATGGATGTTAAGGATCCAGACTCCAGCCTACATGCTTGTATGGTGGTAACTTTATCCACTGACAAACCAATCCATGGTACACCCCCTCAAGTGGATTTAGATGGGTGTGCCTGAGTAGTTTGCGCATGCCCTCAAACTCTATGCATGGGACTTTGTATCAGTGTCTTTTGGCTATAAACTGAACTATACCATTTGAATAATAGAAACCACATGACTGAATTCCTTCAAATATGTTGTTTTGGTTTTGTCAGAGTAGCTTTCTTTATTTGCAAGTATGTGGAGACTATATGTGTGATATGGGTAGGATGTGTAGTATGCATTCCGTGTGTGTGCACACATGCACCCAGAAGCCAGGGGAGAATGTCATATAACCTTGTCTTGTCACTTACCTGTGTATTTCTTTCCTGAAGTGGGGCTGGGGGAGGTCTCTCCCTCCACCCAGAACTTTACCTGCTCTGCTCCCAAGGACTAGGCTTACAGATGAGTCTTGCCACGCCCAAATTTTTTATGGGAGTTATAGGCATGTGAACTTGGTGGTCTCCATCCAGCCAAGAGGCCTCCATGCTTAAGAGGTAAGCACTATTAACCACTGAGCCATCATCTTCCCAGCATTCAGAGTAGATTTTTAAAAAATCATTTTAATATTTTCAATTCTAGTCTTACTGAAGTCAAGAAAATGCCCACTGTTCATTAATGTATTCAACTTTCCTTCCTCGTCTCTTTGTCTCTGGTAGCCATTTCTATTTTCCTTAGCAGTGAAAATATCTGACTGTTGCAAAGTTTCAAAGCTGATTTCAAGTGAAGGGATTGTTGTTCTATTTCTAAATCTCTTTGCTAATCCCTACATCTTCATTGGCTAACTACAGAACTTTCTCTGTAGGGAGAGCAGTATTTATAACCTATGCAGGAACTTATCAGGAATTTAGAACTGTGTATAAAATCGACAAGTTGCCTTGGTGTTTCTGAATTCCATCAAGACATTGGTAGGGACTAGTGGGCAGGTGGATTCTACACCCTCTCAGGGTCTAGTTCTGAGCACAATTTGCTTCACTTCAGAGACTGCAAGTCAGACATGACCCTGGGAAACTTTTTAGGAGGCTTAGCCCTGTTGAGTAGAGCTTTCTGGCCAGTACCACTTTGTGTACCATGTCTTCTTGTCTCCATCCAGCCAGTCCTGAAATCATTAAGATCCTACTAGGTTTATTCTGGTGTCATTATGCCTTTGGTAGTGTGTATTGACTGTTCTTGTTTTCTGTTCTATGATTTTTATCATCTGAATTTATTAAGCACTCCTGGCATACAGCCTTCTGGAATTAATTAAGAAAAGATTAAACTTCTTAGGCAGCACCAGGATAGAAGCACTTTGCAGAAAACTTGTATGTGACTTATAGGCTTTGAGGCTCAATTCCCAAGAGTTAAATTCCCTTAAAGTATCCAGGAATAAGTGTAGTTGTTACTGTCATCTTTAGAGGATAGCAGGGCCACATTCACTGTCCCCGAAGAACATTTGTCCAGTCAGGCTTTTGAAACTGTGTGATTCACTTTAAATGAAAGTCTCTTTGTTTTTATTATTTTATTTTATGTATTAAAATTTCTATCTTTAACCTAGCACCTTTCATTTAGCCATTCTTCATGATATCTGATTCCTCCCAAGAGGAAACATACCACATGCAGTATTTAAGCTTGTAAAGAAAAATGTAAAAAAAAATGATTTCATGCAATATTTCAAATTCTTCTTATAAAGCAAATTTTTAATCTAAAATATGTAAGGGCTTGTGAATGAAGCATGGAATGATGATGAGATATATATTTGTGTGTTTTCTTATAGAAATATGGAAAACACTTGGGAGAAAGTGGTCTGCACTGAACGTTTTGTTCCTTTTCTGGACTGAGTTGGGATGTATCTCTTCATTTCAGTTGCAGATAGCCTGTATCCTGAGGGGTCAGAAGGGTCCTTCTGTCAAGGGTCTTCTTAGATGGACCCTTGGCTTGATTCTCCTACTGTTCTTCAAATCTTCACAGACATAGTTCTGCCCCTGGGATGCTTCTTATTTTTCCTGGTTCCAGGGTTAGCTTAGAGATACTACATCTCTTCACACAATACCTGAGCCCAATGCTTACCATGCTTCTCCCCTCACTAAACATAAAGTCTCATGAGACAATAATCACACTAGTCTACCCACGTTACCACAATTTTGGCATTAAGTTGTATAATATTTCATTAATTTCCCCCTTTTGTTGTGTTTTTAAGTTATTAATATCTGCTTAGGTTTTAATTACTTCCTTTTGTTCAATTTAGTTTTCTCCACTATAATATTTTCCAGTTAGAAACTAAGGTGATTGATTTCTAACATTACAGTTTTTTGATTTTTTTAAAATATTTTATTTATTCATTTTCAAGCAGAGAGAGAGAGAGAGAGAGAGAGAGAGAGAACCAGGGCCACCACCTTGTTGGTCTGGCCCATGTGGGTCCTGGGGAATTGAACCCGGGGCGTCAGGCACTGGAGGCAAGTGCTTCAACCGCTGAGCCATCCCTCCAGCCTGATTTATTTATTTAATTATTTTCCTTTCTGGCATAGACATTTGGTAAAAATTTCCCTTAGCTTCTTTGCATAAATTCTGATAATATTGTGCTATTATTCATGTCAAGATATTTTCTAATTTGCTTTTTCATTTATTCACTGACTGTTGACTTATTTAGAAATATGTTTTTGAATTTCCAAATTTTGGGGGAATTTTCAGATATCTTTTTGTCGTTAGTTTCTAATGTATTTCCACTTTAATGCAATAACATGCTTGAATACTTTTAAATTTAATGAAACTTCTTCTCTAACCCCATATGTGGTTTAACTTGGTAAATATTCCATGTACACTTGAAACAGACATGTGTTTTGCTGTTGATGGGCGTTCTACAAATGTCAATTATATCACAGTAGTTGGCCAAAAAATAGGAGCACACAGCTATCTTTTTTTTCTAATTCCTGATGAATGTTGGATAGATGAGTGAAAAGCCTATTACTTTTCCACTTTTTTGTCCCTGAAACATTTTTGCTTTATAAATGTGTGCTTCCCTGACTACAGATGACCTTTTAAGGTCCTACTGGACATTGTTGATAGTTACAGAGATACAGATTTCCTCTTAAGGTTAAGTGACATATTAGCTCATTGTGCTTCTTCATGGTAGTGGTTTGAATGTTTGTCCCCATAGACTCAGGCCTTTCTTATTAAGATCAAGTTTCCAACTTGAATCTTCAGAGGGCAAAGAGCTGCTGGAGGAGGGATATGTGCAGATCCTAAGTCCAGCCCTAAGGAGTGTTTGGGGCAATTTGAACTCTGGCTGTTTTGTGCTTTTGTGCTTTTGTGTTTGCCGGCTGTTTGATAATGTCTCGCTGCTTGGATGAATGGAACTAATGGCTTCTTCTGCCATTAATGGTGTTTCCCCTGGATTCTATAAGCCTGAAAATATACCATTTCCTCCCATAAGCTGCTTCTGGTTGGGTGTTTATCCAGCAACAAGAAAGGTATCTACAACAACCACCTAGAAGATGTCATTTATGTAAATAAGATGTGTTTTGTGTCTTCTATCTGGAGACAAAGTGATTACCATTTCTTTTGTCTTTCCTCTTCTCAAAAGAGACATGCCACGTGCATTTATCTTAAATTTAATAAATTAGAACCTGAATGATTCATTTAGGCCTTGCTGGTTTTAGGGCAATGTTTGTCCACATTAATGTGCCCATGTAATTCTTTTGCAAACATGTGCATTCTGCCCTTGAGGTTTTGAGTTTCTATAATTTCCAACCTCTGGACCATACTGCTGAACGACAAGCTGTCGTACACTTGAGTGACAAGATGTTAGAAAATATCAAGACGCTTTGACAATGAGCTATGCATGGCATCAAACCAGTGAACTTAAGTACATTTCCCCATTCTTCATTTGTGCCGTCTGTCATAAAACAGATACCTTCTGAAAGGAATGCTTCCCTTTTAGCTGTACTACACATAATTGTTAAGTTTTTTTTAACTCCTTGATTTTTTTCAAAGAATTTTTGCATCTTTTAAAAATGTGTGCGTGTGTGCGCGCGTGTGTGCGTGCCTGTGCGCACGCACGCACGCGCGCGCACACACACACACACACAGGTATGATTTTCATGGTAATGGTGTGTGTGTGTATTTGTGAGTGCACACACACAGTATGATTTTCATGGTGGTGTGTGTGTGTGTGTGTGTGTGTGTGTTTGCATGTGCACACACTCAGGTATGATTTTCATGGTGTTGTGTGTGTATGTGCACACACTCAGGTATGATTTTCATGGTGGAGTGTGTGTGTGTGTGTGTGTGTGTGTGTGTGCATGCGCATGTATGTGCAGAAGCATGTGCCACAGACATCCACCCCATAAGTAATGTACGAGGCAAGAATAGAGCCTAGGGTGTCCTCGTCCATAGCTCTTTCACTTTGATTCCTTGTGACACAGTCACTTACTGAATTTGGCCAGAGTGTCTTACTAGTGAGCACAAGAAATACTCTCCTCTCTCCTTCCCACTGGATTGCGATTACAGGCATGCATGGCCATGCCTAGTTATTTATGTGGGTGCTCAACAATCCAACTCAGGGTGAATAAATCTTATGGTTGTGTGACAAGTGCTCATATCTGCTGAACCTTCTCCACAGCCCCAACTTCTTGCCTTTAATAAAGCAATGTAACTCTAGTATTCTAGTATTGCTGGAGAAGAGACCTACAACACTGCCATCAACCTTTGTTTTATATGTATGTATGCTTCTATATTATGCATATATATACATGCATAGATATGTATGTATACATATGCACATTCTTGTGTCAATCAAATGCATTTGAAATGTTTTAATGGTATAAATTATAGACAAAATTTGTGCTCTGCTTTACACTTAATATTTACAGTGTTTTCTTTATTCTTTTTTAATTGCCATGCTAAAGATCGATAAGGGAAAAGTTTCAAACAGAGCCTCTGTGCTTTCAGATGTATGTGAGCTGCTCCAATCTCAGTGCATTGGTGAGAATTAAGAAACTTATAGCCCACCATGCCCCATCAAGTTCACTGATTTTGTAAAGAAATCAAATCTGAAACCTTTCAATTAACTTCTTTACCTCTGTAATCTAAAACCAGATGGAACACACTGTGGAGCAGAAGCAAGAGTGCCAGCTACGGATTGCTTGACTTCCCTCTGTGCTTTCAAAATTTGTTAGAAGTCCTTTATATAAGAGGATAAAAACACTCATAGGAAGTTGGAGTTATTGGAAAATAATTTATTCTCAGTTATGAACTTCGCCACTCTTAACCTGATCACAATGACACATCTCATTTCTAGCTGGGGGTCCTGAAGGAAGTTAGTGATAAGTGGAAATGTGTCATGGACTGGAGTTCACTTGGTCTCCTTGGTAACAAATCTAAGCTATTCTGTAGGAAGACAAAGGAGAGAGGCAGGAAGTGAGAAAGAAAAGAGAAGGCTTGGCCTTCACATTTGCGCTGTTTACACCATTTCATCTCAGTATCAGAGGAAAAGGAGGCATGGTGTTAACGGGTCATGGAGTGTGGGCATGACTTATTGATGCCTAACAAAAAGGTAGATAAATGATGATTTCATTTTTGATGTTTGGATGCATAGAAAAAAAGACATGAGAATCATTTTATTTGAGGTGATAAGGTAGTGAATAATAATTATTATCTTTATGTCCTATTCTTTATATTGTTAACTCTAAATTCTCAATTAAGCACAAGTAAGTTTTTGTATCAGAATTTTAAAATATATTTTAAAGGAGATAAACCTTTCTAAAGTTTTTCTGTTTCTACCTCCATCTCAAAACAATAGAACTTGCTAGTGCTCATTGGTAACTGAGTATGAACTCAACAGTGTGTAATTTGCATTGGTATATTTGGATATGCAATAAGATATTTACGGGAAGGTCCTGTCTGGGATGTAAAATTTGCATACGATTTTGACAAAGAAAAGTAACACTACTGTTTCCTTTGAAGATGATTTGTTCTAGCAATTTATTTCGTCTATACCTTTCATAAAGTTTATTGTCATTCAGAACTTCTACCATCCTGCCCTTCAATTCATAGTGATAATCACATACTGTGTTTTTGAAAGACTTGGTAACTGAAAAACTTCTTCCTTTATTATACTTACCTGACTCTCCTCTCTTCTTTTCTACAACAGATTGCAGACTGTGCTTAACCAGGAAACTTGTAGGCTGCTAGATGTTAGCCTGATTTATAACAGAAGCAAGTTTTGTCTACCCCGTGGGACTTCTGTTCAAAACGCTCATCGATCATTGCCACCCATTGCCTGTGTGGAAAGTTCTCCCTGCTGAATGGTTTTGCCCATGGAAGACCACAGAAACATAGGCTGATCAGATCAGAGACATCAGGAAGCTTATTTTAACATCTGCCCTCAGGTCGGCATTTCTTCTCACTGGAGTTTTAGACTGACCGAACCTGCTCCAGTCATTTTGATTTGATTTTCTGTTTTTATTGTTATCTTTGTTGTTACTTTGGTTTCTCTATCTTTTTCTGATCACATCACATCTTCATTCTGTGCTTCAGACATGGGCCTACAGACCACAGAGTGGCCCGGCCACAGGGCTTTTTTCCTGAAATTTTGGCTTATCGTTTCCTTGGGGCTGTGCTCACAAATGTCCAGACTCCTAGCCTGCCCCAGCGTGTGCCGCTGTGACAGGAACTTTGTCTACTGTAATGAGCGAAGCTTGACCTCAGTGCCTCTTGGGATCCCGGAGGGCGTAACCGTACTCTACCTCCACAACAACCAAATTAATAATGCTGGATTTCCTTCCGAGCTACACAACGTACAGTCAGTGCACACGGTCTACCTTTATGGCAACCAACTGGATGAATTCCCCATGAACCTTCCCAAGAATGTCAGAGTCCTCCACCTGCAGGAGAACAACATTCAGACCATCTCCCGTGCTGCTCTGGCCCAGCTCCTGAAGCTGGAAGAATTGCACTTGGACGACAACTCCATCTCCACGGTGGGGGTGGAGGATGGGGCCTTCCGGGAGGCCATCAGCCTCAAACTCTTGTTTTTATCCAAGAACCACCTGAGCAGTGTGCCTGTCGGACTCCCTGTGGATTTGCAAGAGCTGAGAGTGGATGAAAACCGAATTGCTGTTATATCAGACATGGCATTTCAGAACCTCACGAGCTTGGAGCGTCTGATCGTGGATGGGAATCTCTTGACCAACAAGGGCATTGCCGATGGTACCTTCAGCCATCTCACCAGGCTCAAGGAATTTTCCATAGTCCGGAACTCTCTCTCCCAACCCCCTACTGACCTCCCGGGTACGCATCTGGTCAGGCTTTATCTGCAGGACAACCAGATCAAACACATCCCTCTGACAGCCTTCGCCAACCTCCGCAAGCTAGAACGGCTGGATATATCCAATAATCAGCTGCGAATGCTGACTCGGGGGGTCTTCGATCATCTCTCCAACCTGAAGCAGCTCACTGCTCGGAATAATCCTTGGTTTTGTGACTGCAGTATTAAATGGGTCACCGAATGGCTCAAATACATCCCTTCCTCTCTCAACGTGAGGGGTTTCATGTGCCAAGGTCCCGAGCAGGTCCGGGGCATGGCTGTCAGGGAGTTGAATATGAATCTTTTATCATGTCCCACCACGACCCCTGGTTTGCCTATTTTTACCCCTGCCCCAAGTACAGCATCGCCAACAACTCAGCCTGCCACACCTCCCGTTCCCACTCCCAGCAGAGGCCCTGTGCCATCAGCTCCTACCCCGTCCAAAGTCCCCACCATCCCTGACTGGGATGGGAGGGAAAGAGTGACCCCACCTCTTTCTGAACGGATCCAGCTGTCCATCCACTTTGTGAATGACACCTCCATTCAAGTCAGCTGGCTGTCTCTCTTTACTGTGATGGCCTACAAGCTCACCTGGGTGAAGCTGGGTCACAGTCTGGTGGGGGGCATTGTTCAGGAGCGCATCGTCAGTGGTGAGAAGCAGCACTTGAGCCTGGTTAACTTAGAGCCCAGGTCCACCTATCGGATTTGTTTAGTGCCATTGGATGCGTTCAACTACCGCACCGTGGAAGACACCATCTGCTCCGAGGCCACCACCCTCGCCTCCTATTTGAACAACGGCAGTAACGTTGCTTCCAGCCACGAGCAGACGACTTCCCACAGCATGGGTTCACCCCTGCTGCTGGCCGGCTTGATTGGGGGCGCAGTGATATTCGTGCTGGTGGTCTTGCTCAGTGTCTTTTGCTGGCACATGCACAAAAAGGGGCGTTACACCTCCCAGAAGTGGAAATACAATCGAGGCCGGCGGAAAGACGACTACTGTGAGGCCGGTACGAAAAAAGACAACTCCATCCTGGAGATGACAGAAACCAGTTTTCAGATCGTCTCCTTAAATAACGATCAGCTCCTTAAAGGAGAGTTTAGACTGCAACCCATTTATACCCCAAATGGGGGCATTAATTACACAGACTGTCATGTCCCCAACAACATGCGATATTGCAACAGCAGCGTGCCGGACCTGGAACACTGTCATACGTAACAGCCAGAGGCCTGGCGTCATAAAGACAGACACCCAAACTTTGAAGAACACACACACATGTGTGCACATAAAGACACGCAAATTACATTTGATAAATGTTACACAGATGCATTTGTGCATTTGAACACTCTGTAATTTATACGGTGTACTATATAATGGGATTTAAAACAAAGTGCTATCTTTTCTATTTCAAGTTAATTACAGTTTTGTAACTCTTTGCTTTTTAAATCTTAAAAAAAAATAGTTGCTGACGTACTGTATGGGGTTGTACAAAGAGAACCCATCACCAAGGCAGAAGAAAGAGTGATTCTTCCTTGAGATGCACATTAACCATTTTGCTGTTGATGCTGTCAGAATAAATTCCTTTCCTAGAGGAAAGGATAGAGTCAGATGGGCTTATCAGGGTGAGAGGGATCACACGGGGGAAGCCCAAAATGGCCCAGATCTTTCCACACTATGTTTATACCTCCCGACTCAGAAGAAAACGTTTCACACATCTATAATAGAAGAGTGGAGGTCTTTACCCCAATTAGACCCAGTGCAGGAAATACATAGAGCATGATGATGAAATTGGTTCCCATGAGAGGTCAACCCAACATGAGAGAATCAAGGAACTGGGAGATTTGAAATCTCTTTGAAAGCCCCAGGGTTGGCTTTCTGAGTGGGAACTTCTCAATTCCCCTTCATGCTTGCCTGGCCCTATGTAATAGTAGTGTTAGTGACTCCAGTCTGATACCCATCACCTTCAGGGGCCAGTGTGATTGTTCCAGCAAGAAAACTCCTTAAGTGTCACTGTTCAAATCATATGTCAGGTTGAATCACATCCAACAGAGATATATTCTAGAATACTTTTTTTAGAAGAAGCTAATAAAATAATGGGAAGAATTATATTGAATGGAATTATTTTTGATAATGAGAATTATTTGGGTAGTTTCACTGAGGCTATATCAACATGATATTTAGAACAAGAGGAAAATGTTCGGAATATATTAAAACAAATTTAAATGTTTAAAATGTACGGATGCTATTTTGACAAAACAACTGAGAGGTTCTATCATACTCTTATCCACCCAACTGGCTTTGTTAGTATCATGTTGAAATAGCTTGAATTAATAACTATATCCCCTCTCAAATTATTGTCTTCCAATCATCTTGCATATATTTTTGTAATTAAGTTGTATATCCTGCCTTTGTTTTCCCCCTCTGCTCAATACTTCAAAGAAAATTATGAATGCCACTCATGGTTGCACAAATGATCTATGTGTATTTCTACATATTAAAAAGCATACTAATGTCCATTGCTAATGACTTTATATGATCACATCGCAGCTGGCCAAGAGAGTGCACATTCTTAAAAAGCAATACTAAGTTTCCACCTCAAACTGATTTTGATCTTGATCCACATTTGAAAATTCATTCATTCATTTTTGATTGTGACCATTCCTCTAACTTGTGAATTGTGGAAAGAGGATCAATCTTACATTTAAAGGACTACCACTGAAAATGAAAAGTCATAGAAGGAAAAATTCCCCTAATCATGGCAGAGCAGAGAAAAAATCAGAGAGCATAGAAAAGGGGGATGTCCATGCTGCAAGCTGGATATATTCAAAGGAAGTCCATATTCAGAAAACACATATAATTTACACTAATCCCCGCCATCTCTTAGATGTAGAAGGGCTACAGATCACATGCATTATCTCAAATACACACCCTTGGGAAATTCTTCTTGAAACCACCTTTAAGCATTTTATTCTGTCCTGTGTATTTCCTTTATGGCCACCATAATTTAGGGACTCGTGAAATAAATGCCACAATCATCTTGCTTTCTTGCTCTTTAAGCAAAATAACACTGTGATGGGTCTTCTTGTAAAAGTTTAGTATTAAACACTATGCAAGTTTTTTCTTTATAGTGAGAGCTCTATTTTCTTTAATAATATACCCTGACATATATGTTTTAATCTCCCTTGTCCCTCAGAATAAACAGAAAATATAACAATCTGTAATGTTGTAGACACTCAGTAAAGCTCAATTTAGCTATGAATTAATGCAAATTAATTCTAAATAATTCTGGTTTCCATTTTAGTCTTATTAGTTTGAGGTTTGGGGCAGGTTTTTCTTTCCTTTTCTTTTTACTAGCTAGGTCAACTTAGTGAAGGGATACGACAATCTGGAAAGGTGATCACTGTAACAGTAAACCATTTAAAATTGGGACAGTGATACAGTGTTTTGTGTACCTAGCTAGATAATTCCTTTTAACTGTACTCTTCCTCATGACTGTATAGATAAAGCTATGTGTTGAAATGATGGCACTTCAATTGTTGAGGGGTTTAATTTCTGTTATACACAAAATAACCATTCTTGTTTATTTGTACTTACATTTAGTTTCTTATTCAATTTTTGGTTACTGAAAAGTCTGTGCTGTGTCCCAGGAAGAACAAAAATGGAGAGGGTCCCATAATATCACATGATATCCATACCATCATTGGGGAATTAAGTGTTACAAGGGGAAACTCAGTCACATGAAATGGTTAGGGTGCTCTGGACATTCCTTGCCTGGAAGGTGTTTCTCCGAATAGAGACTTTATTTGGATCTCATGAGCAGTATGAACAAGACATCCACAATTAAAATTGGGCATCCCTTTGTTATGATATATATGAGGTCCTCTCTCTTACAACAGGGGAAAATTCACATCATGGAATCTATAAGAGCAATGTATCTTTTGAAAACTGCTAAATCCCTGATGGATTATTTCTTGTCATCGATAGTCATGGAGATGTGTTTTTTTCAGATACAGCTTCTCTCTTCCCTTCATCATTATGTTTAACACGATTAAAGTGATAGGAACTCCAGATAATAGGTGGGCCCTTTGAGATTATAATACTTGTCACTGTAGACAGGACATTACAAGAGAAAAAGGGCCAGCTTCCTCACACAAATATATTTCATATTTTTCACACCAAAGGTAGTCATAACTATATCTTCATTTGAGGTGTGGTGCTTAGATAGGTAAAGATCCTGGGTTTCTCTCAAACACTGCCATTTCCATGGACACGGGCTGAGTTCAGAATGATGCTCTGTTGTGTGATTTCTTTGGGCCATAACAGGAAAGCATTCTTCCCTGTAAAAAATTATATAATCTATAATTACCAGATGTATGTTGAGATAACATTAGGGATTCTCTCTTAAAGTTAAAAATAAACACACACACAAAAAGTAATGGAACCTGTCCTGCTAAACGTACTAATGACGTAGTTAGTGCTGCAGCTTTATTTTCTAAGAGTGCAGAACACAAGGTTTTAGTCTTGTTCCATAGCCAGAATCTTCCTCTCTGAGGAAGAAGAGCACAGCAGCCACTTCTAACAGAAGTGTCTGCCTTGTCCTCAGGGGCACACACCACACTCTATCAGGACACCTCCACTACAGAACCACCCCTCTGCAGGTTTTTGACAGAGAGGTGGTTAATTTCCACTGATGTCTTTGTTTATAACACTTAAGCTCTGATCTATCAAAAGGTAGCATTGTACGTTACTTTAGAAAATGAGAATAATACATTGGCTAATGACTTATTTTTCCAGCTGTGTGGGAAAACAAAGCAGAAATGTGCCCTACAGAGAAATGACACCCTAAATAAAACAACTCCCAGTTCTTGGTTTTGTGAACATTGCCAGATACTCTACACTCATTTTTTTTATGTCAAAATACTAATGATAGGAGGCTGTAGCTTACATCCTTCTCCAGTTATTTATTTATTTATTTTTTCATCAAGATTAGTAGTCATTGGCGGCAGTGTGGATATTTTTTCTGGATTATGGGAAAAAGAGCTTTTGTACACAACATGATACTGTTTTAACAAATCAGATTGTGTTGTGATCGTACTTGATTTTATAGTTTCACACCCAACTGAAGAGCACAAACCAAGGCACTACCACGGGCATTTTGAAATCCTTGTAACACATGCACATATATACACAGGGACATGGGTAGAGGTGTCCCTGGGATGTTCGATTTGCAACCAATGTTGGCGATCTGAGGCATCACCCCTGTGATCCGTCATGGGATAATATCTATTCACTGAAAATTGCTCCTGATGCTTCCTTATCGTTTGAGTCATATGCTGATCTGATTCCAGGTTGTGTTCAGTATGTTCTGTCTGACAAGGGACTGCAAGGGGATGAAGGGTCTGCATCATCACATATCCTCTGAGACGGACCATGTTGCACACTTTGTTAACTACAACCTTCACTCTACATGCTACAGTACCTTGTTGATATATCCAGTAAAGGCTTATTTTAAAAGAACACCCCATTGTGTTTATCTAAGTTCATTGGAATAGACTCCAGAATTATGTGGTTAATGGAAATGACACATGAGGACTGCTTTCTGATGATGCAGGGTGGCGGAAATGAAGCAGGTGAAAGAATTTTCAGTTTCCTCTTCTAAAGAACAAATTCTGTCTTTAAAGACCATTTGATCCCCTTGTGTGAGGAGTTGATGTGATGGCTTCATGTTCTTTTTTCCCAACTAAATTGTTTTCCTATACATATATTCACTGATCACATCATACTGTATTTGAGAAGCATAAATAGATAGAGATAATATGCATGTAGCTTCACATTAAGTTTCCGTCTATTTCACAGTATACACTTTTTTTAATATATATTTATTGTCCATAATGAGTTACATTATTTAGTCGGCAAACCATGCGTTGTTATCCCGAATTCCCCAATTCCCCCCTCCCCATCCCTAATCAGTTGGATATCCTCCTCCGTGGGCTCTCTGTATTAGTCCTTAACAATCTATCATTAATTTGTGCACGGGGGAGGGGGGTATGTGTGTCACGGTGTGCATGAGGACAACTCTGAGGTGGCCGTGTACCACCGTTTTCCAGAAAGGGTTTCTTGCCACTGCTAATAAACCTCCAGACTGCAAACATCAGACTAGCTGGCCCATGAGCCTCAGATCCTTCCATCTCCATTTCCCATTGCCATGGCCACTTTGGCTTTATTTGGTTTCTGGGGAATTGAACCCACTCTGGCAGGCTTTCCAAACAAGTGCTGAGCCTTCCCCTAGCCTCACTGTTGGTTTTAACATCAACATTCTTTAAGTCTCATGATACCTTATTCTTACATGTTGTTCATTGTTCACCCACACATATTTTTCAGTGGACACTCATGGCAATATATGTATTCCTATATTCAAACTCAATTCTGAATGAGTCTAAGGATTTCCCAGAATGCCTTTCTCACATTCTTCTTGGCCATTTCACTACTAATGTGTTTGACAGGCTGAATAAGGAAATTAAATTGTGACATTTCAGTACACTGTATTAACATATCAGGACCTCTTCTAGAAAATGAACTATAAAGGCCAATGTGGATTCATAGTATCTTAGAAGACAATGTGTACAATCATAACATTGCTAATCTTGGTTAGTTTTGACAAGTTTTACAGATGGTACTTTATGGAAACTAGACCCTTAGCCAAGAAACACCATTCATTGAAAAGACTTGATCAATGTATTTGTTTTCTCTTGCAAGATCCAGAGAGAGCTGAGAGATCTCACAGAAGAATGCAGGGAAGTCTTAGCCAAATCAGCATCATGCTCTGCTCTGTTCCTATCAAAAGTGTTGTTTCTCATACTATGTTAGGTTCTGTAGAGGATTTAGAGAAAAGAAAAATGCTATCATTTAGGAACTCACAGATTATGCATGAAATAGCTTTGCTAATGGAACCTAGTGTTTACAATCCATAAAATTATATTCAACATTCTTTCATTATGCCACCAGAATACCCAAGGTAAGATAACAGAAACATTTTACCTGTTATTAAATGTGGTAATGCCTTTGTCTCCTATTCTGACCTTGGTTTTTAAAAGATGACGCTGGGCTGAAGAGATGGCACAGCGGTTAAGGCACTTGCTTCCAGTGCCTAAGGCCCTGGGTTTAATTCCCCAGGACCCACATAAGAAGGTGGTGGCCCTGGTGCTCTCTCTCTCTCTCTCTCTCTCTCTCTCTCTCTCTCTCTCTCTGCTTGAAAATGAATAAATAAAGCATTAAAAAAAACAAAAAAGCTGTTCTTAAAAAAAAAAGATGATGCAAAGTCATAGCCCCATGACAAATCAGAACTCAATTTGAATTAAATTATCAAATTTACACCAAGAAATTGAAAATTCAGGAATTATGTATTTGCTATTTATACATGTAGTCTCTTAAAATTTTTAGTATCAGAAAATAAATTAGTATAAATTAACAATGATGACATCTGACAAGTATCAATCATACACATGCATAAATGATATTTTGGATATTTTATATATATATATATATATATATATATATATATATATATGTATGTATTTTTTGTCTTTCAGATACTCATGTGACACACATGATTCTTAATTGACAAACTTTAGGACTGGCTTTCAATAGCAATTGAGTGGTTGTCCCAAGGTCACAAATTCTATAATGATAATGATGGAGTCAGAAATAACCAGTAATATGAACTCCTCACATGTTTTATGAATCTTAATGCATTGACTAACCTAAAGAATGACTGACCTTAAGCATGATTAATCTATGTGGAAAGATTTTTGATGAAAGTGCTATTATAGGCTCTCTCTGTCAATATAAATTAAAATTATTACTATTAATATAGCAAATTATAAGTGCATTTAAAAAACTCAATCTATCTTTGGATTTCAAAGCTCTTGGTAGTGCATTCCTGTTTTCATTATTGTGTTTGGTAGATTCAGATAGGGCCAAAATGTCTCCACGCACAGGGAAAAATGGTAAACCTATTAAGAATACTTGAGTTAGCTTACTTTTAAGCATAGATTTGTTCCAGATTTGAGAGGTTGTTCTAGGCACTCAATAAAACCGACTGAGGATGAATATGTATCAGAACTGAGCTGAACTTAAACAAACTGCTTGATTTTCCTCCTCATAGTACAAATAAAGAATGCATTTTTAGAGATGTTATTAAACCTTTATTGTCAGTAGTTATGACTAATATTGAGAGCACAATTTTTAATAGTCTATCTCAAACCAGATGTCATTTTAATACACACACCCATGTCTCAATTTTTATTGGTAGGGCATCTAAAGTAGGTTCCCATTTCACCTTGGGGAGGCTACTTTTATTATTTTGATGACATCATAATTCTACATGTGGAATCAATATTTATTTTACTAATCAAGTGTAAGACTATTTTAGAGTCTGTTAAATTCCATATATGTTTAATATGGGCGCTTCAATTTTTGTTTCTGTTCACTACATACTTACAGCAGGTAAGTTTTGCTGCAAAATTAAATGGACTGTTTTCTAGGGAGCTAAACATTGAATCTTCCAAGTCATTTTCAGAAGCCACTAGAACTGAACTCAGGTCACAAGTTCTGCATGCATCTACCCCTTCCCGGACTCAGACTTCCATAATGACATTACTAGCCGGGGTCCAACTACACTTTTCTCTTTCCTGGACCTCTCTAATACATCCTCTAAGTATGCTGGAGTTACCTCTGTCCCCTAAGTCCTCCAGCCTTTCCTAACTCTCCACCTCAAAGAACAATCAACAGAGAAAATTGGAGAAGGCCACTGTCTTACTTTTAAAACCATCCACTACTTGTGGGGCAAAATTGAAACACTCATGTCATGAACACATCTCACAATACATTGGTATTACTGTCCCTTAACTGTGTTGTTTTGAGGTTCACTATATCCTTAAGATTAGTCATATATTCAACAGGGGCACATGAGAAGAGCAGTTTCCTCTCGCAAATATCCCAGATACTGTTAGCTTTACTCAAAGTATTTCATCCTATAGCATTCTCCTTTGCCTAGGGACATACTTAGTCTTTAAGATATAAGTCAGATGTGTTCCCTTTAGACAGCCATTGGATTCACACCTGCTACCTTCATTTAACATAATTTCAAGTCTGTCTTTATTGTACCTATTCATCTTCATTTTTCATGAGGACAGTTCATGCCTATACTCCGGGGTCCCTGGAGACCAAGAACATATTCTGACCACTCTTTGACCTTGTCCAATGCTAAGTGACATGCTGCATTCCCGGGAGGTCCTAAGCCACATCAGTGACTTAAAGACAAATAGCCTTGGACACAGCTATGCATTTCCAAAATGCATGAAAGTAGCCTTGCCCTAACCCCGTAAAATGTGCCCTAACCAAAGAAAAAAGCATTTTACTTAAGAAAAAATAAACCTTGATTCCTCATTCATATATTTTAAAAGAATTTTTGTGTGTGACTATAGATCTGATTTGATAGCTGTTGATGGTTGGACACACCCATAGGGCAAGCTGACGGAACTTTACCAATTTATTTATTTATTTGCATGTATGTATTTGCATGTGCACACCAGGGTCTTTTGCTGCTGCAAATGAACAGCTTCCCAGCTTTACATGGGTGGATAGGGAATTGAACCCAGGCTGGCAGGCTTTGGAAGCAAGCACTTTAAACTACTAAGCCATCTCCCTAACCCTCTGAGAAAACTATTGAAATGAATTGAAGAGCTTCCCTTGTATGCTAGAGGTAACCTCAAAATCTGGAGCCAGCTTACCAAAAAAAGAAAAAAGCATATCAAGAAATACCTTTAAAAATCACCTTGCAACAAAATATCACTATCATCAAAAGTTCCCAAAGCACCAGTCAACCTAAAGCCAAATATTTTTATAGTTCATTAATTAAAGGAATTCTTCACACTTAAAAGGTGAGATGTAGATTTTTCCTTCCATTTTTAAAGAAAAATGAAGAAGCAGTCATCGCTCACTTTCACAGCTGACAGCATTTGGAGGTTTGCATTTTCTCATCTTGCTTACAGCAATGAGAATGAAAAATCTTCCCAACAAATGACGTCCCCCAAAACAGGGCATAGTTGAGGTTGGTGGGAATAAAGAGATCAGATTAGTAATTAGTCCAATTTATTTTAGACACCTGACAATACCATGATTGGTCCATTGATGGTGGCAATAACTTGCCTTTGAAGTTAACATTTTCTTTTGTTTCAAACAAAGATGATGTTGAACACATTTGGTAACCTGAAGAGTAGTTAATGCAGTATTAATTATGAACCACTGCCCATTAAATGATAATTCGCCCTATGAATTGTCATGAATCCTAACTCACAAACACCAGGCGACATACTGCCAAATTTTGTGATGAAAACCAAAATACCGAAAGAGGATAAAAATTTCTTGCAGGGATTATCTCTTGAAAGGTAACGAGAGTCAAAAAGTCAAAGTCAAAGTGAGGTGCCTTAGGTTAACACACAGCATTAGCAAACTCTATTCCTTGTTGAGGGGACCAATGACCAGCATCGTTTGGCAGAGTGGGTCCACACTGTTTGTAATGTAGCAAACTCTCTAATCTACAGAGCCAAAATAAGGGTGATTATTTTGGGAGGTCATGAGATATGAGCATCAAGTGGCCCTGAGATTTAAATGGTCAGAATATGTTAGACCATCAAAACATTTTTTTAAAAAGGTAACAATTTGGTCCCAAAATCTGTAATGATATTTAACATATTTATTTATATTCATGATTAAACTCAAGGGCTCACACTAAAGTATACCATGAATAGCTCAAAAATCTGTGATTTTTGAATGTTGTGATGCTAGTTTATATTATGATGATGCCACCATAACATGTGATTCACCCTCGGAACACAGAAGGTGGGGATGATAGCATCTCAAAGGCAGAAGAGTTCTTGGTTATTGCAGTCACCTACTTCTTGTTGGGATAAAGCATCTAGCCAAAGGCTTTCCACGGGAGAAAAGTTGTTCATATTCAATTATAGACTCAAGGGCAAAGCACAAGCAGAGGCTGGACATCACCCTAGCAGGAGAGTGAGCCCCACTCTAGCAGAGAAGAGATAGCCATCACACCCAGAAACCTGTGCCCAACAACAAACTTCCTCCAACAAGGCTGCAGTTTCCAAATTGTCACCAGGTAGGGACCTAACATTCAGAAAACGTGAGTTTATGGGGCAGCACCAAGATCAAATTGCTATAGTTTCCTTACAACCTCTTATACAGCCCCTCTGTCAATCAATATCAGTTTTTTTTTATTTGTTTGTTTGTTTTTTTTTTTTCGAGGTAGGGTCTCGCTCTAGTCCAGGCTGACCTGGAATTCACTATGTAGTCTCAGGGTGGTCTTGAACTCAAGGCAATCCTCCTACCTCTGCCTCCCGAGTGCTGGGATTAAAGGCGTGCACCATCATACCCGACTTCAATATCAGTTTTAATTTTGTAATCTGACTTAATAGGTCATGCTGTTTTCATTTTTTTTTATTTTTGTGCACATTGGGTCGATTTTTAAATAGTCTCAAAGTAGCTTTACTGTGTTTCTATTAGTACTTGGTCCCTTTACTTTTTTTGTTTCCTCAATAAATGGATATTTGGAAGCAGGGGAGAAAAAAACATTCAAGTAAATTACTTGGAAGGTACACCTGGATACCAGCTTTCTATGGTCTGTTACCCAAGTCTATTCTTTTAGGTTTGGTTCTGATTGGTCACTCCTCAACAATTTGTTTGATAAATTTTCTTACATGTTGGCTCTCACTAGTAAGAATGCTTCCATAATCTATCTGAAGTCTTCAACTCTGTCCCATTGTTCTATCTGTCTGTTTTTATGTCAGTACCATGCTGTTTTTGTTACTATAGCTTTTGTAGTATGGTGGTAGATTGGGCACGGTGATACCTCCCAGGGTGTTTCTTTAGCTGAGGATATTTTTTGGATATCTGAGGCCTTCTGCTGTTCCATATAAATTTTTTTTTTATTTTTTTCTATCTCTTCAAAGAATTAAGCTGGGATTTTTATTGGTATTACATTGAATCTGTATACTGCTTTGGTAGAATTGCTATTTTCACGATATTAATTCTCCCTATCCAGGAGCATGGAAGATCTTTCCATCTTCTCGGTCCTGCTCAATTTCTTTCTTGAGTGTTTTATGTGTTCACTATATATTTTTTTCACATCCTTGGGTAGTGGTTATTCCAAGGTATTGAATTTTTGTGTGTGGCCATTGTAAATGGGACTGTCTCACTCATATCTTTTTCTCTATGCTTGTCATTTGCATATAGGAAGACTACTTACTTTTCTGTGTTAATTTTGTATCCTGCCACTTTGCTGAAGAAAAATTTTCACCTTTAGGAGGGGTTTTATGGTAGAGGAGAAGCAGGGCCTGCATTACATTGTATGTAGACCAATCACATAAGATAGAGATCATTGGTGTCTATAAAACCTTAGATTTATTGGATGAAAAGCTAAACTATTCCAAATTGACAGGTTTCTCTTATTCTCTAAGAAACACCATCTAGGGCTAGAGTAAGATCTCTCTGACTCAAATTCATATGGTTGTGAGCACAGTTATGCTTTGGTTTTCTTAGCTGTACATGGGAACTGGCTGTATCCCCCTCCAAAGATCAGTGTACATGTTGTCTGGCCTATACTGAGAAGTCAAGAAGTGTCACTGACTTTGTGAAAATAGGTAGACTTGGTGATCCGAAAGTTAGATGACAGATCTCAGTTCTCCCTGGGATCTTTGAATGACCATTCATCTCCTTTGCTTGTTACTTGCCATAAACATAGGTGCTTGTATGGACTCATAATTCCTTTGGGACTTTGAATTCTATTTCACCTTTGTTAGTTGTTCATGAATGTTAGCTTCTGTTGACTGGGATGGTTTACAGCCTGGTTCTTGAAAAAGTCCATAGGCTGTGTACCAGATTATTCAAGCACTCAGTTCCAATGATTTCATTATAAAACTTGACACATTAGTTATGAGTTTAAACTAGACATGATTGGGACAAAATATGCACAATTGTGAAAAGCAGAGGAAATGAGGTCACAAATGCCCACTGTTCTTTATACATGTGATCAAGTTTCCCAAGGGTCTGTTTCTTCATATGTGAGATAACCACACTACTAATACTTCTAAAGATAAAAAAAAAACAACCATGTATATCACAATGGTAGTGACTGTCATTGTGGTGGAAAAGTTGTAAAAACATAGAAAAAGAAGAAACTAGAACCAAATCTCATTGCTGGGGTTGTCTAGGGAGGTGGCTCAGTGGATAAAGCATGTGCCACCCAAGTGTTAAGTGTGTAAACTTGGAGTCCTAGAACTTAGATAAAGCAAGATGCTCTGGAGTTACCATCCCAGGAGAAATGGGAAGCAGAAAGAGGAAAATCTCTTGAAAGTTCTCCAGCCAGCAATCCTGGCATATGTCCTTGAAAACTAGGAATCCCTCCTTAAATTAAAGTAAGATAGAAGGCAAGGACTGTCTGTCACACCCAAAGTTGTCTTCCTACCCGCACCCATATTTCATGCCACACATGATCACAAGCATGTACACACACACACACACACACACACACACACACACACACACTCACACTCACACACAGTAAAAATTCCAATTGTTATTTTATTAGTTAAAAGTACACAAATGTATACCATATTACAAAGTAGACATATTTATAAGATACAATATTTGAATGAAAACAGAGATTTCAATAAAATTAAATTGTTTCCTAGAATATTGAATATATCTTTTACCTTTGTAAAACTTTTTATATGCGTGCTCTTTAACTTTTCACATTGAACATGAAGGAAATGATGAGAATGATATACAGAAAAATATTAAATGATAAGTAGTATATTTTGGATAAAATAGGGCAGATTTTAAAACTGACTCTCCTATTACATTCTTTAAAATCTGATAAAAACCATAATTATGAGCCTTAAAAAAGTTATAGGATGAGGTTTCAGAATAATTAGGTGATTCTTTTTTTCCCAGTACATTAGTGCAGTTTTAAAACTGCTGTTTAACAGGTAACAATAAGATGATAATTTTAAACTGTGTAGACATTAAAACAATCTTTAAGAATTGCTGCCAGGAAACACTGTCTTATTTTAATCAAATGGCAAACCTGAACATAATAATGAAACATTGTTTTCTTAGCAATGTTATATAGTGCAGAAGTTCAAATAATTTATAATGCTCTAATGACAGATATTTTAAATTAATGGCTTTTAATAATATAATTGGAAAGTGAACCTCAGGACTGAAATGGAGGTATCATTATCTATTCTTTTACAAACTGTTATTTATATTTCTCATTCACTGGATTATATTCATGAAAATTTGAAGTGTTCATTAATTCTATAAGGGAATTTACTAAATTGTAACATGATTAATAAAATAATTATATTTAAAATAAATAAATAAATATTATGCTACCTTGTAATAGAACTAAAACACAATTTTAAGATTTTAATAAAGAAAAAATAAAAGTACTGCTATTTTTATTGCAAACATTAAAATTCTATCCAATCTTTTAAGAACATCACTTTTAGTGTGTTAACTATAGGAAAATCAAAGATTAAAAAATCAACATATTCATAATAATTTCAACTAATTGCTCACAGTGAAAGAAAATCAAATGTTAGAAGTTATTGAAATTATTTCATTTAATAAATGTGCTTAGTCAATAAATGACCATAAAGTTTGTTTGTAAACAGACAATGTAAGTCATAAAATATACAGCAAGCAAATTATTGTAAGGGGGAAGACAAAAATGATATGTCTACACAAAGTTACCAATATTTTCCCAAACAAAACTAAACAACAAATGATAAATAACAAAAAAATATAGGATATTGATCAGAGTGAGCAAATAAATTGTGACATTTCATGAATTTTAAGAATAAAACAGCAAATTTGAGGACGAATAAACCTTCCTTAAATACAAAAATAATTTGTGGTATGTGTATAAATAATCAAGTCTAATTTAAGTATGAAAAATATACCTAGACCAGAAAATTATCAAAAGCTTTAGCAAGTAGGTTAAAATATTAAACTTGTAATACTAGAAAAATTTTGGTGCTTTCACTAGGATTTTGTGATCCATTCTGGCATCCAATCTCGCAAGAATAACATTAGCTTTGGAGTTCACCCATGAACCTTCTCATCTACCAGCTGATTCATAGTCAAATAACAACTTCACCCCTCGATTTAATATCTTTTGAAATGTCTAATAAAACCTCCTACAATAGTGTTGATATGAAAGCTTATAGTTATGAGCCCACATCCTAATATGTAGCAGCCAGTTAGATTAAAGATCAGGTTTTCCTTTTCTTTCACTTCTGGTAGAATGAAGTGTCCTCTTCACTTCTGTACTGTGGATAAACACCTCAAGGTCTGCTCTTCCATTATGAGCAGTGGCTTTGAAGGCATCACTCTTGCCAGCCTTCACGCGACTAAAGGTAAGGTTTAAAAGAATAGCAATCTCTTTTGAGCACATATGTATGTCTGTGGGAACACATCGACAAAATATTTGTCATGCCCCTGCACCAGTAGTCAGTAGGGCTAAAATGCAGCCCCTATATAGTCTGTCATTTAAAGATGTTTGATGTTCCTAAACTTGGCTCTAACCTCCTCCTTTCTGCTTACAAAATGTCTCACTATTCTTATTCTCTTGATTTCAAGCATCACTGATATATGCACACATTACAAGGGAGCTCTCCCACCACTGAGAGGAGATAGGATATGTCCAGTGATGATATTTACCAGTACAAGGATGGATGATGGATATCTGAGTATATAGATGCAGGAGAAATGGAAACATTTTGAGTGTGGGACCCTTGGATGGAAAGAAACCAAAGGGTATCCCAAATTTAGGGGCAGCAGCAAGGAAAACAGGTATTATCTATGTGAGAAAAAGGATTTTTTAAGGGTTCTATTCTCTTTTCTGGTAGCACTGTTCTGGGTGACCACTCTAACTGGAACGGGTGGAGGGAGAGGAGGAAATTTCACATCCTCCTAAAATTAGATTATCCCTCTGGGGCAGTCCATCTTCCGAATGGGCTCAGGTTCATTTTAAGCTTCCCTTGAAATGTCATCTTGATGTTACATCTTTTTCTAACTGGTCTGCTCTTCCCCATGCTTTTTTCTGGTGCCCATACTAAAACCCTCCATAGTGTGGCTTTGTCTGTAAACTTCTGCCTCTGTGTTAGCTTCCCTGAGAATCCCAGCTACCAACCTGTCTACTTGTCCCAGGGAGAGATCAAACTATGACTATATAAAGGTGGATGACTGAACACTAAGGATTCCTGAACTTATTGACTGAAAGGAAGTAAAATTAACCTTCCTGGCATAGCATCTCCCTATTCTGATTCTATTGAGTTTGATCAATGCACATGAACCTATGAGACCCAAACCTTCCTACACATTTGTGGTAAGCCTAATGTGGTTGATCAGTTTTGTAACTGTATCTGATAACTGATCCTTTCCATGGAAACAACCCTGAAATTGTAAAATAAATAAATAAATAAATAAATAAATAAAGGTAAGAAAATCAAAAAAAAATTGGCTAATTTGAAAAAAGTCGAATGAAATGGATTTTCCTCAACTCTGTAAGAAAAACAACTAAGTAACTGACAATCAAAATAATACCTGAACAGTGTATATTTGTTAACCTACACTGACCTCACTCTCTGATGGAGATTATGTCTGTGTTTTTCAGGATGCAGTAAGAGATCTGGGGCCCATCTAACCCTACCAACCAACCACAGGCAGAAAGCTGAGATCCTGGCAAGAGATGAGCCACCACAGTCATATTGTGGAGGATCCATATGGAACCCCGCAGAGAATGAAGGGATGAACAAGGGACCCACAGCCACAGCCATTCAATCAACACAGGATAAGCCAGTGAGACAGAACCCAATGAATCGCGACACAAAAACCCCTAAGCTCACAACACCATAGCAGCCTCAATACTCACTCACCACGACTCAGGGAACTGAGCGGAAGATGGGGCGGAAATATTGTGAGAGCCGTGGTGGGGGAGAATAACAGAGACCTGGCAACCCTCAGTAACAACACACTTGGGTCATGAGAACCCGGCTGAAGACTGGGCTATCCATGGTCCCCTACCACAAAGACTGATCCAGATGGCCCACGGAGGAGGATATCCAGCTGACTGGGGATGGGGAGGGGGGGCAACGTGGAATTGGGGATAACAACTCATGGTTGGCCCACTAAACGATGTAACTCATTATGGACAATAAAAAAAAAGAAAGCAACTTTTCAGTTTCAAACTTAAAAATAAATCAAAAGAAAAAAATAATATCTGTGGATAGATTGATTAATAAAACTATATTAAATCTAAAAGACTTTTCAGAGCTGGCATCCTGTGTTCTGGGACATTTTTTTCTTTCAAGATCCTAATATTTTAACAATACCTTCAGGACGTTATATTCATTAGCTGGAAGCAGAGGAAGTAGTGAAGTAGAAGCAGTGACTTCTATTTATTGTTGTCTTGTATTTTTTTCCTAATCACAAAACTCTTCAAAAAATTCAGTCAACCAGATGGCAAGTCACTTATGAGCATGCCTTCTTGGTAAGTCAACAAAACCTTGACAGGAGTAAAAAAGAATTGAATTCTCTTTCTTGAGTGCTTTATGGTTTTAAAATAAGCAGCTTTTCTTGAAAGTAGCTCAGTTGCATAAGCAAAAAGAAGATAAACCTTAAAGGCCATCAGACTTTTAAGGTCCAAATTGACTTTTCTAGAATGTAAACAAAAAGGAGGTAGCCCACTACAATTCTTGTGACTTCATTTTCTGCTGCCTACATTTTGTGTGTGTGTGTGTGTGTGTGTGTGTGTGTGTGTGTGTGTGTGTGTGTGTGTAATGTCTCTGTGTGTGTGTGTGTTCCTGTGGGTATAGGAAATCATGGTGGCTGTCATTAAACTCCATAATATTGGACCTTTCATCAGGTTGTCAAAATGAGGCAAGAGGGTAAACTAATTTAAGCCACTTTGAGTAAACAAACATTTCCAATATGAGGATTCTTCTAGAGATGTTTTTCCAACACAACAGAGTTGACTGTGTGGAAATCCTGATCTGCCTTCCTATGAGCCAGGCAACCGTGGGCAAGTTGCTTATATGACAACCACAATTTCCTTAATGTGATAATGGTTTTAAATGCATATGGTGCTTGTACTTCATCTAGGGAGCTCCTTCATAGTGTAGGTAGCAATCATTCTAATACCTCCCACAAAGTATTTAGTTTATGACTTATTTCTGCTAAAACCCACTGAAAGTGAAATTAAGCAGTAGAGAAGTCTTTATTTTTTATATTCATAGTAGCTTTCAGGAATTAAAGACAAAACCACATTATTCATAATTTGAGTGGCAAACTGATCGTTATTTGTTTTTCAATCAAGGAAAAGCCTGGAATATGATTAAAATCCATTATCCAAATTTATTCTATGTACCTCCCTTTCTGGAAAGAAAGAATAGAATCAACTATTGTTGATGACATCTTTTTTTTGTGGATTCTGCCATAATAAGTTCTGTTCTCACCTTGATCAGATTACAAACTTAGTAAGAGATATGTCTTCTGGGCAGGTCTGCAAGGGCATTTCTAGGAAGAATTGATGAAGGCAGGAAGTAGTAGGTGACCCTCCAGAGGCAGAAGATACATGAAGAAGCAGTCAGAGAACACAGCCCTTTTCTTGACTGCCTGTTCTACCTGCTGGCGAATCTACCTTGTTGATTCCTTTCTATGCAGAAATCATTAACCAGTTTCATCAACCTTTCAAAGTGGATGACCAGCAATGTGTAAAGAGGAGCCGCTCCCCAGAAATCATCCAGGCCTTCGGCATCAGAAGGGGACTTCTGAGGCATTAAGCAGCTGGCAGGTTCTCAGATTCTCCAGCCTGGAGATAGTTACTATTGGACAGCCCACCCTGTCTCCTATAAGACAATCTAATAACCTCCCTTTTGGAACATATTCCGTCAGTTCCATTCCTTTAGTGAATGCTAATATGGGTTCTGTATGGTAACTAAGCTTTGGCAATTATATGAAACTACTGTGCAGGTCCTCCATAGCTTAAGCTTGCTTCTTGAGTCTAGCAGCCTGCTGGAAGAAGTGTTCCTGAGGGTGGTTCTTGTAGTCCAGCCTTAATGTGTGTTTTGAGCACTTTGAGCTCTGGCTGTTTGTATTTGCTGGCTGTTTGGTGATGTCTCTATGTGACACATTTATGGAAGTGAGTCAGCTTCTTCTACCATTGATGGTGTTTTCCTTGGAATATATAAGCCTGAAATAAACCCTTTCCTCCTATTTGTCCAGCAATGAGAAGGTAACTACAGCATGTACCAAGACTCAATGATGTAGTGTTATCTTAAGGTCTGACTGTAGACATGGAGGGAACGGAATAAAGTAGCTCTGTTCAGTGTCCAAGCTCCAGCAGTAGTAGTGAGAGAGACCTAATTTCTGGATTAGGGCCATTGCATTGTGGCCTTGGGTGTGACAGTTTAAGAAGGAACTCCCTTGTTCTCTTCCTCCCTTCTACTGAGTTTGTTCAGACATACTGCTTGTATGGTGTCCTTTCTTGTTTGAGTCATTTAGAATATTTTTGCTTCCTGCATTTTATCTAATTGTATTAGGTAGTAATTCCTTGGTAAATTTGTTAAATCAAGGATGTGATTAAGTTTTGGTATCCTAACCTGATTGAATTTAAAAGAGGAGACACTTTTATTAATGCATGGTGAATTTGCGGCAGTTCTTGGACAGCAATGAAACAAAAAAAAAATAAGAAAACAAAGACAACTAAAAGTATACTTTAGTTCACCTGAAATGAAAGGCTTCTTAAGATGAAGGTGTCTGTGCCTTGTGTAATTGCTTCAATAGAATTCTATTTCTTGGTACACAAAGAAAAGACGCAGGTGAGCCAAGTTAAATCTTCAAAATCTTCAAACTAATCTTCAAAATCTAGTATCACAGGTATTCATTTAATCTCTGGATTTAGGGTGCTGACATGGATACATAGCTCTATTATATACCAATGGGACTTTCTTCATTGGCATGGTAGATGGGTGGGTGCTTACTCTGGGTGTGAAACCAGTTGATACTTTTGTGGCCTGTGTGATCACTACAGGATGAGCTGTGGTATTCCAGATGCAGCTACCAGTATAGAAAGGTCTTTGTTTTTGTATCAATAAATAATAATATGTTTTTATCATTATTAACATTAATAATGATGTCACAGTCTCTCTCCTGTTGTCATAACAAACAACTTACAGAGGAGAGCAGAATAGATGTGTGGTTGGCTCACAGTTCTTAGAGGCTGGACTGTCCCAAAGTATTCTGTGTAAGTGACCTTAACAACTCTTCAGAAGCTTGCTGATTCATAACTTGGCACAAGGCATCCCATGGTAAGACAGCAAGTGTGCTAGCTTGCCTCTATTTTCTTCCTCTGACAGAGCCAGGAAAGACATCAGAAATGGCTCCTCTGGTGACCTCATTAAATGTTAACTACAAAGATGTAACCTCAAAACATCATAGACATATCAGTTTGGGATTAGTTTTCCAATGCATTAAAGTTTAGGAGATAGAGTCACACCCTAGTATGTGAGGATACATTGGTAAATTATTCCAACATTCCTGGACTATCATATCACAGAACGTCTTACAGCATTTAATAGCATCATGTGGCTGAAGGTGGAGAGCTTGGTGTGAAAGCTATTCTAGAGCGCTTGCTAATCCAAATGCTTTCAAAGAAACCACTCATGACAACACACATACCTCCTATTCACATTTCTGTGAATTCATTGGGCATGTCTGAATACTTATTCCAAAAATATTTAAAAAACAGGCTTAGATCTTATTTGATTTCCCTAATTATTTAAAGCAACATATTCCACTTTGGAATTTATTCTTTTAATACCCTCACTAATTAATCTCTAGGGTAGTACATTTTGAGTTTTTGCCATAAGATTCGACTTCATACCATGTGCTGTCCAGCTTTCTAGTTGCTACTCAGAAAAAACCCAAGCAAAAGCGGCTTGTGGAGGAAAGGGTTTATTTGGCTTATGGACTCGAGGGACGATTCCATCCTGGCAGGGAAAACGATGGCATGAGCAGAGGGGTGGACATCACCTCCGCCACAGCACTGCAAACAGTGACAGGAAGGCATGCCAAACACTGGCAAGGGGAAGCTGGTTTATAATCCCCATAAGCCTTCCCTCAACAACACAGCTCCAGCGAGGTTGTAAAACCCAAACTGCCATCATGTGAGGATCAATCATTCAGAACACATTCATTTTTTTTGTGGGGGACACCTGGATCAAACCATGACACCATGCCTAGGCTGTGTCACATGCTGCAGATTGACTGTGAACATTCAGCAAATAAAATGGTGATAAAGAGTTTTGAGACATATGGTCATGAAGTTTTGGAAAATCTCACGAAGAAAAAAGTTATTATTAGTTTAAACCCCATGGGCTTCTGAAACCAACTTGTACATCCTTTGAATTCTTAGTCTCCTTTTTCATACCCCGATTCTGCTTTGTGAAAATTAATTCTGGGTGGGGTCAAATCCTTGACCATTATGTCTGGAATGGCCATGCATCCATGATCATGCTGGCAGGCATCATCAAACTATGAACTTGAGTATCAGAAATCTCCAATCTGTGGATGGAGCACAGGATGGATTGTTTGATGTTCACATTTGTTCTAGCACATAGGTTACACCTGATGGGCTGTAGGGCTTGTGTCGGTTGATTCTTCCACCATGACTATGTCCCAGAAAGCTATGGTGACACATCTTCTAAATGGTCAACTCTATATGAGTGGTATAGCTCTAAGTTCTCTTTGCTTAGAAACAAAGGTATCTTTAAGTAGAAACAAATATAATTTGGATGACTGTTAACAAGGAGATTGAGAAAATAATATGTATAGAGACAGTACATTACTATCAGAATTTAGGGGATTATTCACCCCTTATGTGATTTCTCTTCTGAAGACATTGCTGGCTAAAGAATGTCTTAATAATTAAGTAGACAAGATGACCTTTTACAAGGATAGTGAGCAGTCTCTTTCATCAGCCACTCTGGTCCCTGCATGCTCAATTAAATCAGGAGTAAAGAAGAGTCTATGATCACAAGGAAGTATGTTAAACATCCATCCAACAGCATTGCTTTTTTGATACAGATAACACTAAGTACCAAAGCTGTCAAACTCCCAGACAAATGCTAATACCTTCAACCATTCACCTGGGGGGGGTCCAACAATCTATCATCCTAATTAATGGTGTGGACAGTTTCTATTAAGCAAAGAGCATCTGTTTCTCCATAGTGGAATAGGAAATGTCTCTGGATATGGATTTGCCTTACTAGTAACTCTGCTGTTACATGCATTGATTAAATGAGAGGCCCTCATGGTAACAAATATACTTTGGAACTAAAATGCCACCCAAAGGCCACATATTCAAGGTTATGTCCCCAGACTGGTCGTATCGAAAGGTGGGGGGAACTTTAAGAGATAAGAATAATGGGAGGATTTGGACTTTTGGAGGAATGTCTATGAAGGTCATTAGGAAGTTCTGACCCTTCCCCTTTCTCTCATTAGCCTGCTGGACAAAGTATGCTTTCCTCTATCACCATATTTCACCATGATGTGCTGTATCAATGTAGGCTACAAAGCAAGGAAGCCAACTGACCATGAACTGAAAAGATTTCAATTGACCAAAATGAAACCTTTTTTTTAATCTCTGATTATTATTATTATTATTGTTGTTGTTGTTGTTATTTGCAGTCATGGAAAGTTTCTAAAACTAGTTCTATTTACATACAGATTCAATTACAATACAGAGACTGAGAAAATGGACTCAAATGGATTAAGTAACTACAACCCACTAAGGTTATGTCACAATGATCTTCACCAGCTATTTAAAAAGTATAATGGACTACTGAAGACTTAGGCACAGCATTTGGGCGACAGTACCATTGGAGGCTGAAGGTGCTTTCAGGAAGAAGAAGACATGGGATCTAAGTAATATCCACTACTTGATACTCCCTTCCTCCACCATAAAATTTCATGTAGAGTCATTAAAGGGAAAGAGACAAAGCACATTCACACACTTCTTAGAAGATGGTGAAACTGAGCTAAATTGCTGATAGTACTTGAATCTTGAACTGAGACTACTTAAAGGTTCTGCCCTTGATTTTATCAGTTTTTCCTCAGGGGTAACATTTATGAGGATGACAAGTCAGGATTAAAAGATGGAGTTTCCAGAGCCAAATTGATCTACTGAAACAGCATACCTGGACAAGATAAAGTTTTTCAATTACTAGATAAACAATATGGATTTTATTTCCCTGTCTTAGACACGGGACACATGTTTGAGATAAGCATCATTCATGTGTGTTTGAGTCATACAACTTCATGTTTAATGTGTCAAACACTTAGTGTATATCAATTGTATAAAGAAGATTAGATGTCTTGGATACCCCAAGTCTATGTAGTATATTATGAGTCATTTTTTATCTCTTTGATTCTATCTATATTTAGCAAATACTGTACATATTTTATCTACACTTAAAATGTCTGGTAGTTTATTAATTAACAAAGCTTATCTTAAGAGTCTTTTTTTCCTTGTTTAGAAAAATTGAATAATTTTCTAAAATACAGCATAGCCCACTGAGGAGGGCCTCCAGGGGGTTAGAGACAGGGATGAGAGAATGGGGGAACCATCACAAGATTTGCTCACACAATGTATCTAATTATTGACAATAAAAATGTTAAAAATAAGATAAAATAAGATATAACATAAGTAAAACTTACCAATGACATATATCCAGAATCTAAGATACATGAATGGGAGAAACCACACGCACTTTATTTTATTTTCCAAATAAATTAGTTGACAGTCTTCACACACATGCTCAGTGTGTATTTCTTACCTAAGCATAACTCGTATCATTTAGCTCTTTATCTTCCTGAGGTTGGGATGTGATGGTATAGGGATCCTCATGTTCAAGACAGCACAGTGAAACATTTGAACTCTCAGATCAACTCTCCATGCCATTAAACCCAGAGGCAAAGATGCTGCCTGCACAGGCTGGTGTGATTGCTCCAGGTGATGAAGGAGAATGGAACAGTTTCTGTGTATACAATGAGGTATTTACATAGAACCCAAGGCACTCTGCAGGAATACCCCTGAATTCTCTTATCTATAAAATTACCTATAGCTCTTATATATAGCTTTGGTTCTGTCCAGATTACATGAAAGACTATAGAAAAATAAAGCAGATAGAGTCCTTAAAAGTAAAGACTTCACAGAAGTGAAGTCTTGAGACTCCTTACTGGCTCAAAACTCCTGAGAAACAATGCTGGTGAAAGTTAAAAGAGGGCTGGTGATAGTGCTCAGGCCTATAAGGGAGGCTGGGGTATGAGGTTCATCATGATCTGAGGCCAGCATGGGCTCTGGCATTGAGCTAGGATGTGAAGTCTTCCACAAACGAACATTAGCATGTAATAGAAAGGTGATATAACAGTGAATTATGACCAGATGCAAAATAAGTAATCAAAGCTACTGTTTTGTTCCTAGAGTTCTTTTATCCAGGCCAACTGCCATCTCTATTTTTCTAGAATTTTATACAAATTATGATATATCTAATTTTACCCTCACATTAATGAGTCTCAGTTTGGAATTGTAACAGGTTGAAAGATAAAGCCAACCCTGCCATTGAGATCATCTATACTAAATTCTCAAATAAGCTATGTTTTTTTTCTTCATAACTTTTCATTGGCAACCTCCATCCATATACATAATAGACTCTGATCATGTCATCATCCCCTCACCACCTTCCCTTCCCCTCCTCCACTGTACCTCTTCCCAATCAGTCAAGCTGATGATTTCTTTTAATTTGCAAATAAAATATTTGCTTCATGTTAGGTGGTTTTATGTTGTTATTTCAATGTCTATCTTAGCATATTGCTTTTTGTTTTTTTACATCTATATTTTTCATAAAACGTATTAAAATAGTTACACATTGAAAGGATATAGATGTGATCTTGACTGGGTTAAGAGTATGTGATCAGAAAACTTCAATGGTTTAGTTTCTACAGAGCCTAACATAGGCTACACTGGCTCGGGCTCTCCATTCAGCCAAGGCTGACCTTGAATTTCTGATACCCCTGCCTCTACCTCTATGCCATGAACAATTCCAGCTCTATTCTAATCTTTCAGAATGTTCAATTTATGGGACTTGTGCAGCAAAAATGTGTGCAGTGCTGGACATAGACAACTGGATCATAAGATTCACTTCCTAATCCCTCTTTGTAGATGTGACTAAAGGTACATCCCCAAAATCCCCTTATTGGTAGTGGTCTTGATGGGAGTGAGGCTCCACAATCAATATATTTAGACATGTTCCAAGACAAAATGGGAGACGTTCCCCTGCTACTGTTGCTTTCATTGGCCTCACTGAGTTGTGAAGACAGATGTGGAGGGTGGTCCTGATGAACAGGTCCCAGACAGTGGCCAGTCACATGCACTCTTATGAGTCATAATTTTAAAACTTCATTTCTCTCTTTGCCTAAATATGTGCATAAGGTACATTTTATATACTCAACTAGAATGCTGTTATATTCTATCTCCCTTGCTGCCTACACAGCTATCTCCCTTGGTGCCCACACAGCTTCACCAAAGACACTCTCAGTGACTACTGAACCCTCAAATTACCTGTTAAATGCCTCTCCCCCATTAAATTATAAGATGCATGGTTAGAGAAATCACCTCTTCAAATGGCAATGACTGCTGGAGATATTCAAAACTTGTCAAAGTGCTGAAAAGATGTGATAGTTAAGGGTTCTTCCCTAAATAAGACAGCTCTATTACATCCTCCAATGGCTCGGGGACTATAGCAGAAGAGGTGACAGAAAGAAGATAAGAAGCACAGGATGGGGAGGAATGCTTGGGAGGGCCATCTTCTTTGAGACACAAAGTAGTTATGGTATTCATGGCCTCGTGGCTGCTGTCATTACCTGAATAAGACCTGCATAATACTGGACCCACCACCAGGTTGATGAGGATGACAGAAGAAGGCAAGGATAAATATGAAATCAACATCAGTATAGAAGAGGGAATAGAGGTTAAAAAAAAAAAAAAAGATAGTCCCTGAGAGTGGATTCAAAGGAGGTAGAAGAGTGTCATGGTTTGATCCAAGTGTCCCCCACAAACAAATGAATGTGTTCTGGGTAATTGATCCTCAGCTGATTTTACAAATTTGATGGAGCTGTGTTGTTGGGGGCAGACTTTTGGGGGTTATAAACCAGCTTCCCCTTGTCAGTATTTGGCACACCTTCCTGCCATTGTTTGCAGTGCTGTGGCAGAGGTGATGTCCACCCTCTGCTCATGCCATCCTTTTTCCTGCCAGGATGGAGTCTCCCCTCGAGTCCGTAAGCCAAATAAACCCATTCCTCCACAAGCTGATTTTGTTTGGGTTACTAGAGAGCTGCCTGCAACAAAGAGTATTATGTGGTTTTTCAATAGCTTGTCACTTTAATAAAAATTCATGAACATAGGACTTGATTTGAATCTAGCACAATGCTTTGCATATAATAAGAGTTAAGCACAATTAGTTTGAATAAATGATGCGAAAACATTTGAGCAGACACCGACTTGTATAACTTACCCTTTCTTTGGAATGTATCACACATATGTATAATAGCTTGTCCACAAATAATTCTTTATAGCTTATGTTAATATAGATTCTATACATGTAGATTAACTATAAAATTTTCTCTGTAAACAGGCCCAATACATCAATGTTGCTTACCATCACCCTGTTTTCTGGCTACAGGATCATAAATATCATAAAAAGGATCATATAAAACATGTTCCAAAAAAGGTTAAAAGCATCTGGAAATTTACTAATTTTTATTTATTTTTTATTATAAGGTTTCTTGTAGAAAGCCCCAATATATTTATTCTGGGTAAAGATTTACCTGAGCAGACATCAGTTGACCAGAAATTTTGATGCTTTAATAGCTCACTGACAGAACTTGCTTGAAGCAGATAACAAAATCTGTTACAGATGCAATAACTCTATTTTCATCCATTGGTCGTTTGGTTTATGAGCTTTAATAATTTGGAAAACAAGAGAGAGTAATCAGGAACCAAGATAGATATGTGTACCTTGAGGCAGAACTAAATTCAAAAGAGTGGAAAATATTTTGTCAGATGAGAAATTTTAAGCACATTTGTTTACAGAGGCATAGGATGTCCAGGCTTGCATTTTGAATAATGTGCAAGGCTGAACCTAGCTGGATTTTAGCAATAAAAAGGTTTATGCTCAAAATCCAGAATTTTTATCATATTAAAATTTGTTGCCCATATAATTTCCCATTGAAGAATTGTGGCAATTTAAATTAGTTTGTCCATCCTAAACTCATGTGTTCTGAATGCTTGGTCCCCAGCTGATTGATGGTATTTTGGGAGGTGAATCCTTGCTGAAGGAGGTTTGTTGTAGCCGGAGGTCCTAGGATTGTTACAGCTGGATCCCCCTTACCAGAATTCAGTTCAATCACCTGGTGCTGTTTTCTGCTTGCTATGGAAGAACGGATGTCCAGCCTCTGACAATGTTATGCAGTCTTTCCCCTTCCATTCTGGAACTCCCACTTAGGACTTTAAGCCAAAATAAAGACAATTATCCCCTCAGCTGCTTATGGCCAGGTGATTTATCTAAGCCATGTAAAGGTAGCTACAGCAGAAAGTTGGTATAGGAAGAGTGAGATTGTTGCTATTAGAACTATGATTGTGTGGCGTTGGGCCTTTTGAAAATGATTTGTGGGAGGAGTATGGAAGAATTTGAGACTTGTGCTTTACGAAGATTTTTATGGATCATTCTGTTCAGACTTGAAAGACAGAAATGCATGAAAGGGCTGTGGACTCTCGTTGGTTTATGAGGGGGAAGAAAGAACTTTGTCCTGACCAGGAAAGAAACTATGAGAGGCTTGTGAAATACCTATATTATGAGAACTTGAGCAGGGTTGAATTTAGAAGCAAGGGGCTGATGTGAGCAGAAAGAATACATTGAGGCTGGAAACGAAAGCTCTTTTCAGCTGCAATTTTTTGAGAGATTACCTCACTGAGCATGTCCCAGCTCTTCAGCTTTGGGACAATGTGACGAATGCTGACTCTATTATAAGTACGAGTCTAGAATGCTGAAGGAGTGTTTCTGTTCTTCAAAGTTTGCTTTATTCACTACTGCATTAATAATTTTGTAATATGCCTGGTACTTTCGGAATTTAAAAAAAATCCAGAAAATAAGAGTCATTGGATGTGCAACATGGTTTTGGTTGGAGATACCCCTTGGGTTGTTGGAGTCTTTGCATGGAGGCCTGATGAGCCATGAGAATGAAGCATGTGCTGTAGTAGAGATCCCGCTAAAATTGAAATTCCAGGCCTGTGGTTGAGCTGCAGAGGAGAGCTGCTGGGTCAGGATGTATTCTACCCCAGGCTGTGGGCAGCTCAGCTGGAGGAGTAGAAATAGAATCCCAGAAATTTAGTTGTAGGTCTCAGGTGGACATGAAATTGCATGATTCGATGTATGTCCTTTTTGTTTAAATCTTTCATTTTCCTTGGAATGCCACTGTTGGCAGTGTGACTGCTTACTCTCTGTCATTATGTATTTTTGGTTTTACAGGCTCACATCTAAAATACCTTGAACTATGGGGATATTCAAATATTAATTTGATTAAAAAATCTATGGGCAACTTTACAGTTGGACTGAATGCATTGCATTTTATATTATGAGTGGTTCTGAGTTCATGGGGGTCAGGGGTGGAATTTGGTGGTTTGAACCATATGTCTTTCATGAACTCATGTGTTCTGAATGCTTTGTCTCCATCTGATTCCAATTTGGGAAGCAGAGCTTTGCTTAAGGAGGTGTGTTGTAGAAGACAGGCTTAGCAGTTCTATAACAAGTACCCCCTGATGTTCACTCTCCTTGTTCTGTTTTCTACTTTCTCTGGTAGAATTGATGTTCAGTCTCCATTCCACCATCATATAGCTTTCTCTTGAGATTTTTTTTGTTAATAACTTTGAAAAAGAGAGAACATTTTGGACAAAGGTAATAAGTCACTTTCACTTTTGAAAGGTATTCCTTATGCACAGGTAGAGTTCTTTCTTATAATCTGAAAAATAATGTAGATTTTTCTGTACTAGGAGTTTATACAGTTTATTGTTCCATTATTTAGTAAGTTCTTTATTATTTAATTTTTAAGGAATCACATAGGAAAAGTTCAAAGAGTGGTGAAAAGAATACTCACATGTTTATCAACCAATTGTGCTGGACAAGATTTTCCTGAATGTGAGTCACAACTTTCACTCATTTAAGTACAATAACAAGTACAGTTTAAGCCCTGAGGTCCCTCATGTATGTGATATTCAATTATGAAGTATATTCAGAGGCATTGATAATCAAAGTGGCATTATTTTACTTGTTTGAAATTTATACATAGTTTCAAATTCTTAGCATCAACCTATAACCTCTGTTTTATTTTGTATATGGTATTTGCTAAATGTTCTCATGATACCTTAATTCATTTTCAATACAATATTCACTGTATAAAAATGTACATGTAATACAACATGTAAATCCAGCAACTGGAAAGCTGAAGCAGGAAACATGCCACCTATGTGAGGACAGCCTGGGCCACATAGTAACTTCTAGGCTGACTTGGGTTATAGAGTGAATCCCTGACTCAAGTAACAATGAGAGATCTTGCTAGATCCAGAATGGTAACCAGCTCGCAGATGGTAGCATGTGTAGCACTGAAGGTGTTGCATGAGATTCCAGGGGAAATTGGTCAATGATATTTGGAGAAAGCAGAGACCACTGATATATAATATAGACAGTGGTCACAAGAATGCTGAACACTGGGCTATATGGAAGAGACCAGCAAGTCAAGAAATGCCTATCTGTGCAATAGTGGCACTTAACTAAGGAGGGTAATCAACAGCTTACTAATTAGCTAAGAGATCTGCTCAGTGACAAGGAACCCTTAACTGGAACTGGGATCCAAGGCAAAATCCTATGGGGACCAAGAGCTCAGGCTCCTAAGGGAAATTCCCACTACCAGAGAGCTACAGAGAGGCTACACCCATTAGGACCTAGTCAAAATAGCGATGTTGTCTAATTTAACCTATATTGATCTCACTCTCTGAATAAAGATTCTGTTTATATTTTTCAGAAGGCAGTTTGAGAGCCGGAACAACTCAATTCCACCAAGACACTGGATGATGGCTGACATCCTGGCAGGAGACAAACCACACCTCGCCTTCACACAGGGCCCAAATGAGACCTACGAGAAAGTGACAAGACAAACAGGAGACCAATCACCACAGCAAGCCCAATAACCCATGAAAGGTCAATGGATACATACATACACCAGTGATACCCAACACAACCCAGGGCTATGATCCAGAGATACTTAATTAAGATCTCAGACATAAAGCAGATTTAAAACTCATCTACTATGACTCAGGAAACTGAAGAAGAAGGGGCGGAAAGATTGTAAGAGCCATGGTGGGAGAGAATATCCAGAGACATTGCCCCCCCTCAGCAACAATACACAAAGGGTAAAAAAAAATAAAAAAGAAAGAAAGAAAGAAAGAAAAACTGGCTACCTCTGGTGCAGTTCATAACCCCCTAACCTAACCTATGGAAAGATCCAGTACACATACAGAAGAAGTACCCCAGTGGGTAGGGGACAGAAAGGAGGGAAATGAGACACATTCACAAGATTTGTTCATACAATGTATATACATATTCATAATAAAGGTGTAAAATACTTTATTCTGTGTGTGTGTGTGTGTGTGTGTGTGTGTGTGTGTGTGAATTCATGTGAGTACTAGCATACATGTGCACAATGTCCATGTCAGGAACAACTGTTAGGTGGATTCTCACAACCTGTTCATCTCATTTGAGGCAAGGGTTCTAGTCTGGATTCTCATTGGAAGGTTCTGTGTTGAGGTAGCCATCAGCTTCAAAAAACTTCTCTCTCCACTTCTGATCTCACAGACAGCATCTGTGTGATTCTAAAAAGCCACCATGGCTTCCTGGCTCTTGCTTGAACAACTAGTGGTTTATCCACTAAGCCACGTTTCATGAACATCATTTTAAGTTGATCTTGTTTCACATATGAAATTTCTATTAGCATGTATAACCAGTGGTTTAAACTCAACTTAGATTATTTTTCCTGTAGTTACATCTAATTTTATTTTGGAAGGTATATTTGTGATATATTTATTTTATTTTACTATTTTTTTGCATTTGTATGTCAGGCTTAATTGTATCTATTAAAAGAAGTTAGTTTCCTTTATTTCTTTGGAAGACACATATACTTTTTCTAATAAAGTTATTATTTTCCTGGCAATATCAGCATACATATTTGATTTAAAGTCTAAAATTATTTATTGCTTTCTTATTATTCCTGAATAATAAATAAAACTATTGTGATGGGTCAGGAAGCTGCAGAGATAGACTCCCCTTGAGTGGGAGGTGTCTATCTAGAGCTAAAACCTAGGTGCTAAAACTGATTGGTCCCGTATGAACCAATCAGCTGTCTCTCTGACTCACCCTGAAAAACTTCAAGTAACTTCCCTAGAAAAAACCCTCTATCCCCCCCCATGTCAGGCCAGCAGAAGGACCTCTGAATCGAGCCTTAGAAAGGTTAGGCCTTTCCTCACCCCAACCTGGGCTGGGGTGTCAGAAGGCTCTAGATTTTCCCCACATGAACCTCTCCTTCTCATGATGGGAGCCCTCTGTTATTTTTTTCCGCTGCTGCTTGTTTAGCTAAACAACATAAATTCTATTAAACTCTCCACATTTTTCTCCCCACACTGGTGGCTGGAGAGCTCTAACTCCCCATGTTCCCTTAAATACTAAAGTTTCCCACTATACCTTAATATCTGGTTGTCTATGATTTTAATTCTTTAACTTTATAGACTCCTTAAATTTTGGGGCACATTGGAATTTTTGCTGGGCTTTATCTAAATTCTAACCCCCACCTCACCCTGCTACACTTCAATCATAGTTTTAATCATCACCACCTGCCTCCTTACGTGTGCTTTCAACAGAGCTGGGAGAAAACAAATAGGTTTTGCATTTCAAACATTTACTCTTTTAAATATAGCGTTTCAAACCAAACTAGTAGAAAAAATGTAGAACAGAGAGATCTCATTAAATTAGCTATTTATAAGGAATTAATGAGCAAACGACAATATTTCTTAGACATGAGGCCAAACAAAGTATCCTAAACGTATGCTTGTAATTGAGCATTCTTATATAAATATATTCAAAAGCAAGTAGAATTCTGTTTTATTCACTTTATTTGCTCAGGTGATATTTTAAAGATTTGAATTGATATATTATCTGGAGACTCAACATTATTTTCAGGTTCTCTACATAGGTTGTGACTTTACTGGCTCACAGTAACAGCTAGATTGAGCATAAAATTTTTAAAATTGAAAGGAGAAAGCCTTCCACTTTCTGACAAGCATAACTTCAAAGAGCATTAGAGAAGATAAGAAAGGATCCTTTTGTATACAATTTGGAATATACATCTTGAAGCAGCCTCTGCTTGTTTGTTTCATTTTGTTTTATAACTACATAACAGCTTTGATAACTTTTGTTATAATGTTCCAAATGTGATTTAACAAGCAACTATATTTTTAGACTTAAAGTCTTTTAATAAGATATTATAAATTTTTCATTAAATTGAAGGGATGATTCTTGTTAGTCTATAACTTAAATATCATCCTCACTTATGATTGCTCAAACTAGGAATTTAAATATTTTGATTTTACTCTCATGACTTACATTAACTCACATTATTTTTCAGAATGGTTACATTGAAATCATAAAATATTTTCAATGATTTAAATCATCTAGGAATCACTAATGATTTGAACTTTCATATATTTGAATATGTTCTGTTCTGCAAATCTAGTATTCTTCTTTATACCAAGAAAAATATCATGAGATATTTTTCAAAATTCATCAACACACTAACATCCCGGAGTCATGTACCTCTAAAATTGTTTTATTCTAAAGCTGTGAAACTTGTAATCCTTTACTTTGTTCTGCTTGGAACCTCAGCCAGCTGATGCCCAGGGGCTGGCATACTGGGCAGGACCTACAAGAAAGAAGGCAGCTAGTGGATTCCAGTTAGATATCCATTAGAATTCAGAACACTGGTTTTAATGTTTTCATCTGTCTTCCACATGAGGATAAGCTGAAGAATTCTGCATATACAGTGGGAGGTTTTGAGTATATTCGCAACCCTACACACACCTGTGCTCTGGAATGCATATAAATTGGACAGACACCCATGTTGTTATCAGAGATGACCAAGCTTCGGTAGCATCAATGTAGTATCATTTGGCTAATCAGGCCTGGGAGAGGAGTATCCAGAAGCCTATGGGAAGTCATTGAAAATAATGTACCAAGGCACTTAAATCTCACAAGTGCTTTCTAGAATGCCAATCCATGTGCATTCTTGAGAGATTTAAGAGAAATGTCTGACAAGGCTAAAGACCCTTCTGCTCATACCTGTTAGTATTCTCCCCAGTGTGACTCCAACTTGCTGCCTTTTCCTTAGATGCACATGAAAGAAAAACAGTTCCAAGTACATCTCATTCTCTTTGCCACAGACACCTCAGAGAAGCCGCCCTGAGATGCACAGAAGTGGACTTTATTAAGAGCTCAGCCACAGGGTTACTTTCACTGAGTACTTTAACCTCCTTCACCTCCTGTGCTTTTGGAAGCGCTGCTCTGGGCCTGTGTTGAAAGGAGGTTTTGAGGATGAGTCTAGTGTGTGAATCCCACTCTGTGTGTTGCTATTAAAGACCTAAGAACAGAGGTGAAGAAGAGAGCAAAATGATTATTTTGATATTAAATTCAAGTACAAAGAAACCATACCTTTAATTGTTAGAATGGGTATTTTACTTCCAAAGCTCAATCTCAAATATTATCTTAGGTCAATACTACTTTCTAGTAATGAGCCCTCACTGAAGGATTTCCTTTTTTCAGTGCCACTGGGACATGCTCAGAACAATTTTACTTAATGCAAATAATATTAGAAGAAAAACTAGTAAAAAGAATGCTTTGATATTCATGAGTATGTCAAAGTTGCTGGGTGTAGAGTTCTTGGAAAAATTCTTGTAGGGGTATGAATGGTATCTTTTGTAATGATATTTTTCTGAAAAACATAGCTTCATTAAATGGTATGGTATTAATTTATAAATCTGTAAATATTGTCCTCTATATATGCAACTGTAATATGCCATTGTCTTGACAATTCAAAAGCATAAAATACCTCAGGTATAAATTTAAAATTATCTCTATTCTAGTGACATTTTTATTTAGATCACATATTCTTTAAACAAATAAAATTGTGACAGTCTTGTTAGGTGTGGTTGCACAAGCCTTTTATCTCAGCATTTGAGAAGCAAAGATAGGAGGGTTGGATGATCATTGTTGTGAGTTCAAGGCCAACCTGATAAAATACATAGTGGATTGTAGGTCACCCTGGACAAGAGTGAGACCCTACCTCGAAAAAACAACAGAAAAAGCCTCTCTAAATTTGCACCATACTTGACTAACTTATTTATAAAATATATCATGCTTGACTACCTTATTTATAAAATATACTTTTCAAAGGTAATATTTCATCTTATTGATGCATTAATATATTTAACCAGTGGTTGAATAGTGAATATCTGAGGGATTTTTATTATATATAATGAACTATGCATCTATTTATAACTATTTATTAAAAGTATTTATTTTTATTATATATAATCAACTATGTATCTATTTATAACTATTTAAAACTGGGCAAGTGGATATATATTTTAAGAATTATTTCATAGCTTTACATTTCTTGAATGCATTTATAGTAATTTACAGATTCAAATACTGTGTATGGAAACCCCAGTTTTATTATATGTTCAACAACACTTTGATGATTTAACAAGCTAGGAAATGTTGCTGATATCTGCTTAGTAAAAAATAAATACTCAAAAAGACTTTAAACAGATGTTGAAATAACACCTGGCTATTAACAACCCTTAAACAAATTGAAGAAGCTGTCTTTAAACTTAATCCTGAAAGCACTTCCTCCGCATTTGAAATGCTTTAGGCAACAGAAGAGAAGGCATGCATTAATTTAAACCTAGGGCTCCATATGCTGTTTACAAATCAATCCCATTAGCGTTGCTTGCCTTATGGCCTGGTTATCATAGGGAAATCATCTTGACTGTGAAGGAGAGATAAAGGTGTACATTAAAAATACATTGCACCTTATCTCACGGAAGCAGGTGAGGGTCTTTCATTCTTTGAGCAGACTGATTGTGGAATTTATTTGTTGCATGTGTTGAACAGGGACTCCACCCAGACACTAGCACCATGCAATCTGAGCAGGTTTCAGGAGCAGTGTCTGCCATCTGCTTGGGCTCAATGGCATCAGCCCAGCCCTTGCTTCTTCCCTGAGCCTGAAACTTGACTATTAGATTTTAATTACACTGATATATGATTCAATCAAAGAGACTGAAAGGTTAAAGCTAATGTCCCCAGAGGTGAAGCAGATCCCAAGGCCACTGAAACAGCTGGCATTGGGGAAGCAAGCTCCCTTCTGGCATGTCAGAGAGAGACAGGTAATGAAGTCCTCTGGGGGTGAGGCTGCTTCAGTTTTATTAGATAAAATTCTGAGAAAGAAGTTGAAGTTCTCAAGTCTCTGAAAAATGAATGTGAAAGCCTTCACTTTTTGATAAAAGTATGGGATTGGGGAGACAGTTCAGTGGATACAGGGCTTGCAGTCCAAATGGGAGGACCTGAGTTAAGATTCCCAGAATGCATGCAAATATCAGGAGAGTGTGGCTTCCCACCTGCAAGCACAGCGATTATACAGAGAAGGGATCCCCGGGGGCAGGCTGGCCCTAGATTAGCTAAAGGGAGAGCTCCGTGGACAAGGGAGAGACATATATCAGAAATAAAGTGAAGATGCACTCATGAACATTCACCCACACACATATGAACACACATGACATATACATGCATACCACTCATATGGACAAGTATAAAAAATAATAAAATAACTTTTAAGTTCAAAAGGGAAAATAAGCCTAAAAAACAAATTTTATTCTGATTTTGCTCTTTTAGGTCTTTTGATCTTTGAGTAATTCTGAAGGCCTAGAAAATGAGGTCCCGATTTCGGTAAGGAATTGAGGAAGCCACGGGGAGGTTGTAATTCATGCTCTAAAGAAGGGTGGTCTCTTCTGTGCTTCCAAGAATGTTACAGATATTTCCTGGTGGACTTTGACTTTCAAAATAAAATTAAAATTTAGGCTGGAATTTAACATGTTTATAAATAATATTTGAGAGAAAGAGGGAGAGAGAGCAGAGAGAGAGAGAGAGAGAGAGAGAGAGAGAGAGAGAGAGAGAGAGAGAGAGAGAGAGAGAGAGAGTCATCAGAGCCACCTGTCACTGCAAAGGAACTCCAGATGCATGCTCTATTTTGTGCATCTGGCTGTGTGTACTGGAAATCGAACCCAGGTCATCAGACATTTAAACACTGAGCCATCTCTCCATTCCATTTTTTTCAGAAGGTTAACCAGAATCCAGGGCCTTGGAAAGTGGTGGTTTGAATGTAAAATACGCTTCCCCTTCACGCCACCCTCTCATGTGTTTGAGTATTTAATCCCAGATCCTCATAGTGCTTGTAGTGCTTGGAATATTTAGGAAGTGGAACCCTGCTGGAAGAGGTATGTTGTATGATTTTGGTAAGTTATAAGCAGGCCTCACATGATGCGGTCACCCTCTCTACTTCCTCCCTGCTGATGGGAAGAGTGGATGGTGGTTTCCTGCTCTTATGTTCTTTCCCCACCATGATGGATTAACTATAAGCTTTTTCCTTCCATAGCTTCTTCCAGTCTGTTATTTCAGCTCAGAAATGAGAAAGTAATTGATATGGAGAATTTTAGTTGAAAATGATCTCCTGGACCTTACAGTGCTCTTTAGCACAGAGCAGAGTAAGAGGAAGTGAATCAGGAGGCTAAGATAAGTTCTAGGAAGCAAAACCTGATTTGGTTATTTTCTGGTGTCAGTGAATTGCTTGATCTCTCCTTGACTCAACATTCACATCTGCAAAATGGGTTAATAACATGTATCCTACAGGATAATTAATCAGTACAAAAATGGCTGGTAACTGCCAGATACCTGAGAATGGGTTTTCAAATGTGTTTAACCAGATGAGGGAAGCATCTAGATTTTTCTTTTCAGTGATTTTATATGTTATTGCAGTACAACTCTGTCCTAGATGTGTATGAGGTACTACTATGGTCTTTGGAAAATTCTTGTCTACCTTCATAGAATATGCAGAGAGACTTTCAAAGTTCACATGGAAATATGTCAATATCATATGACTTCCAGGCCAAAATCATGACATTTTCAGCATCATTTTAGTGATGCAAATATTTTGACCAGGAGAAGAATAACAGAGGAAGTGTGTGTGTGCTACCCAGAATCCTTCCCATGTTTTGGTATCAAAGCTCATCTCTCTGTAACCTGCACTTCCCTCCACTGAGTTCTCCTGGATTCCATCGTTGTGAGACATTGTCAACACCTGTTACTTCTGTTTACAAAAAATGGTATTCACAAAGGATAAGGCAATTTGCTGCTCGCACCTGGGAGGCTGTATCTTTGCCAAAGCAACTGTGACTTGCAGAGATTTAGAAGGAGAAGGTCTGCCATACAAATCATCTCTTGCTTATGACTGCGGAGGTAAAAGGGAAAATAGACTTTAAATGCAGAAATGACACAGTCATTGCATGGATAAGAATTGTGCGGTAATGACTGTTGCAAACATCAAAATTCATTTGCTCATTGTTCCTGCCAGGAGATTCAGGCTTGCCTGCTTTTCCACAGCTCAGAAAGGTGGTGCCTGGTATGAAGCCCACCCACTGCAATGTCAGAGCCATCATTCTAGAATAGGAGGCTATAGTATTTTGTGCAGAGCATGCTAAGTATCAAAGTAACAACAAACTACCCCTATAAACAAAGTTCCTCATTCTGTAGGATTACCCAGGAAAAAATACCAAAGTTTGCTTTACGTGCATTCTTATATCCAAATTACAGGAAGAGGCATTGCAATTAAAAAAACATTTTAACTTACTGGTAAAGAAGCTGAGGAACCAAGATTTGGTGAGCATATGAGGCAGGATTCAGTCTCAGGCCCTTTGAGCCAAGCCTGCCTTCTGATCCAGGTCATGTTAGGGATATTTCCTAGAATGCTTCTGATAGCTCAGGTTTTGGGAGAAAGGGAATTTAGAGCATGTGTAAAGCATGAGGAAAAGACATAACAGGAGAAGTTATGTGGTGGCTTTGTTTGTGAGGACGGAACACCCAAGCTGCAGACTCTCCTCTGTTTACAGCTCATTGTTTTGACTTGGATAAAGTAGTTAAAATGCTTGACAAAGTACAACCACTGTGTGATTATTGCGTGTCCCATCAGATGACTTCTCAATACAACTACTAAATTCATTACTCCTGATGAGCTTAAAGGGAGATAAACCTCCCATTGAAGAATATATGCTGCAAATACTCTACTCCCATCATTAGTTTTCTTTTATATTTTTACAACTCACATTTACAATGGGTGTTTTTGTATCACAGACATTCCACCAAAATGCTTTGACAATGGTCTTTAATGATTTTCTATACAATCGGTCCATTTTTATTTTTCTATCAATGTAAAGATCTTTTCCTGTGCCATGATATTTTATTCTTTGAGATTCTGATGGAGGCTATGGAATCTTTTCCTGAAAAATACTGTAATGTATCAAAGCACATGTCTACATGGGTCCTCAAGAGACTCAGATGCCATTTTCATCTAGAAACACAAACAGAGGACACACTCGGAACACTCACTGCCTAAATATCGGAGCAACTGAGTCTATGGCCAAGTTGACACATTAACCATCACACCCTGGAATTGCCCAAGCTCAGAATTTGAAAAACATAGAATTTGACCAATTGTGTAAATCAAGTTTCTTTATGATGTAATTTTATAAGCATCCTTCTATGAGAAGGGTCAGGGGGCACAACCACAGAAATCAGGGAAGAAAAGTGATGATAACTGAGAAGAGAGAAACTCCTGAGGTGTTACACCATGACCCTGACCCTGATCACTGTGCAGACTTTCTGAGCTGCCCTCCTTTTCTTCTAGAGTTTTCCTTGCACATTTGTCCAAGTCCTATGGAAGTAGAGCATTGCTTTCCCTGAAACAATTGTATGCTTTCTGTGCACGAAGGGAGACAGTTCTTAACGTTTACTACCATGTTCCTCTTGGCTTAATTTGAAAAGTTGACCATTGGATCTATCCCATGAAACCTAATTAAAGTGATTATCAAATGGTCATAAATTTAATTTGGAAAAAGCTCTGAATATAGTTGAATGAGTACCCTTGAGATGATAGGATTTGTAGTCTGTTTGCTGACACCACTACTATCTAAAATCCTCTCAGCCTATGGCAGATTACTTCTAGAGACTTTGCTTAGACAAGTGGAGATTTGCTTCTGTGTTCTCTGATATTACATCAGTTCTCTGTTTTTCTTCAGGTAGCTGTAGGAAGAATCATATATCCAGAGGTCCAGTGCTTCAGCCCTTGTGGGTTATCTGATGACAGTATCACATCTCATTTTTAAAAGAGAAAATTGCACTGGAATCCATAGGCCATCGAAACGTCAAAGCTACTAAGGATTTTGATGCTTCTGTGAGCTTGAAAAAGTTCTCTGGAAATCTCTTGAATGTAACAACAGCAACAAAGGAAACGGAGAAGAGAGGAAGACAAAAAGTAATAGCAGGATTAATTTCCCCTAAACCAATTGATTCAGCACTCAACTTTGCAATTACCAAGATCCATCTCACTGGACTTTATAACTGGGAATGAAATGAGTGAGAAATGAGAGTCTCTAATGAAGGCTCAGGTCCCCACCCATTGCGTGATCATCACACCCCACCAATTCCAAGATTCATTCCCCAACTTTGTAATTTGCAGCTTAATTTCTCACAGCTCTCCAACGGTTCTCATTCATTTACGTTATTGCCGTTCAGCACGCAGACAAAAAGAAATATGCTTTAAGATCTGATGGGCTCGGCATATTTTATTTATTTATTTATTTGTCTAGTTGAGTTTGTTTTGCTGCTGAAAACCAATGTCGCTGGAGTGCTGTTAAATTTAGCATGTCAAACTGCTTCTTTGAAATTTGGGACATGTTTTATATGTATGATAGACAATAGAGACAGAAAGCCCTGAATAGGGATGGATGCATATATCAGGATCTGTAGACGCACAGCCTGGGTGCCTATGGGCCCTGTTGGCATTGCTCTGTTTGCTGCTCAAAGAACTCATGTATTCCTGACTCTTCAGAAACTGGGGAGTGGTGGAGGGTCCTTTTCCTTTTCTGTCTTTTTCTTTTCTATATATCTTTTTCCTAGACTTTTCCTCCACTTCTTAGTGGAGACTCACTGCTTGTCTAGATACCCAATCATGTGAGCTTTCCAGGGGTTCCTGCATCCCTGAGTTAAAAACTCCTGACAGCTCCTGACACACCCCAGCATTCCCATTCTCTGGGCTGCCTTTTCAGTCACTCTTAAAATTTTAAATGAAATTCAACTCCTCTTCTTTCCTCCATCCCTCCCTTTTCACTCCCTCACCTCTACACCTCTTCTGGTTCCTTTTCTTCATTCTACATATCACAGCCAACAAATCTAATAGAAATACCAGAACTTATAACAATTAAAATACAAACTATATAAAGACAGAATATGGGGTTTGGTGATATGGCTCAGTTGAGAAAGCACTTGCTACACTCTCTCTGTCTCTCTCTGTCTCTCTGTCTCTCTCTCTCTCTCTCTCTCTCTCTCTCTCTCACACACACACACACACACACACACATAGGCATACCACACATACACTCATGCAAAAAAAAAAAAGAGGAATCTATATGGTCTTCTACCACAAAATAATGGCAGAGTCTATGGATGTCATGAAAACAGAGGTTGACTATTTGTTGTGGCCAATTCCATATTGTGAAAGCTATTGAAATGGATTTGTTTTTTGTGATTTAGTCGAAATTGATGCCAGTAATATAATCATGAAGGTAGGTACATGGCCTCAATCCCACTTTATGGGAGTATTTTTCTTTCCTCTATAGAAATGCTGATTTGTCTGATCATGTGTTACTCTTCCTACTGAACTTTCTTGAATTAGTAGTTGATGGTTGTATTTACTGCTGGGGAAGGATCTCAGTGCCATAGTGGCTGACAATGGTGTAATGTGAGAAAAGAAAAATAAAGACACTCAAACAACTTTCTTATCATGGAGAAGAGAATTATCAATTACCAGATAAAATATTTTGTTTCAAGAAATAAGACTAAAAACCAGGCTATTGACATTAATCATATCTTGCTAAGGTATGGTTGGTTAAGTAATGTTTTAAAAAGTTTCCAACTAATATTACTTCTAAGGTGTTAAGACAGTTATTCTAACAAAGAAAATTGTTTTTTTTTTCTTCTATAGATCTTAACACTTTGTTATTATTGTCATTTTAGTAGGAGCTCCACCACACTAACAAAGACTCATTTCTTCTTTCCTTTGGGCTATTAAGTCAGGGCAGAAAGCCTTTTGTGATATGCAGGGGAGATATATTCAGAAATCCCCTGTGCTTCTAAATCTCTTATTTTGGCTGGAGGAAATTATCCAACAAAATTTGTAATATAAGATAGCCATGTAAGGAGAGCCTAAATGTCAGGGCTGAGGACACAGAGTGATGAGGGATGAATGTGATAGCCCACAGCAGGGATGGAGATGACCTCATCCATCTTTCATTTTATGGGCACTGGTTTCAACGACAGGCAACAGGGACACAAACAGAGAGGTGTGCTACAGGCAACTTACAGAAAAAAAATAACTTTCCCATGCTAACCTAGTTGGAATGTCAAGTGGCCTGGCTAAAATCAGTTTATTTTTTATTTTTATTTTTCAAATTTTCAACCCTCCTCTTAAAATATTTTATTTATTTATTTGATAGTGAGAGAGACAGATAAAGGGCTCTCTGGGGTCTCCAGCCACTGAAAACAAACTCCAGACACATGTACCATCTGGTGCATCTTGCCTTACTTGATGAGTTCTGGGGTATCAAACCCAGGTCCTTCTGCTTTGCAGGCAAATGCATTAACCGCTGAGCCATCTCTTCAGCCCCCTCTTTTTTTAAAAAAAGAAATTATTATTCATTTGTAAGCAAAGAGAAATAGAGGGAGAAAGAGAAAAACGGAATGATGTACCAGGGCTTCTTGCCACTTCAAATGAACTCCAGACATAAGCACCGTTTTTGTGATTCTGGCTTTATGAGGGTACTGGGCAATCAAACACCAGGCCATCAGATTTTGTAAACAAGTGCTTTTCACCACTAAGCCATCTCTCCAGCCTCTGAGATCAGTTTTTTAATGGATTTCAAGGATCTTGATGCAGCCTCAAAGATTTCATTAGGAGACTAAGGATGAACATTCAAAAATCTCTGTGGACAATATTCATTGTTGGGGATACCATCAGAAAACTGTGAAATTTCAGATTGTAAACAAATTAACCTTGTTTTAAATCATTGAATAAGAATATTTATATTATACATAAAACATATGTATATATTCTTATTATTTATTATATAATATATATGAAATATTATAATATAATATAAT
>PVHP010003050.1:0-82234 GCA_004024765.1 Zapus hudsonius | reverse complement strand
ACCCTGCTCATACTGGTACAGATCTTGAGGAAATCTTAATGTCAGTCATGCAAGCAAAGATGGACCAACATATTGAAAAAGTTCAAAGTCAGCTCATTAGCTTTGCCACCAGGCTTAATATAATTGAGGAGAACCTAATGGACTTCAGAAAAGACATATCAGAACTAAAGACAAACCTGCAAACTGAAGGTATCAAAAAACAGCTTTCCAAACTAACTGAAGACATGTGCAAATATAAGAATGACTGTCAGGAAGAAGTAATTAAATCAAACCTTGAAATGAAAACACATCTCAACTGGATGATGGAAGCAACCCAAAAAGAAGTAGCAGAAAGCAAAAACCATCTTGAAATAATAAGAACGTCCCTAGAATCTCTTACTAACAGGATTAACCACTGGGAAAACAGAACCTCACACATGGAAGACAAAACAGAGGAGAATTCACGAGAAATCAGAAACTTGACAAAATTCAAAAGAGCAAGTGAATAAGACTCAAGGGAAATGTGGAATACCATAAAAAAAACTAATCTCAGGATCATGGGGATCCCGGAAGGAGAAGAAAACCAAGCTAGGGGCATAGAAAATATTTTCAGCATAATTATTCAAGAAAACTCTCCATACTTGGCAAGAGATAGTCCTGTACTTCTAAAAGCGATATGGAGGACCCCAAACAAATTGGACCAAAAGAGGAACACCCCAAGACATATCTTAGTTACAATGCCTAGTATTGAGGATAAAGAGAGTGTCCTTAGAGCAACGAGAGAAAGGAAAATCATGTATAAAGGAAAACCCATAAGAATCACCTCAGACTTCTCCAGAGAAACTTTAAAAGCCAGGAGAGCATGGAACAAAGCGATCCTAGGCCTAAAGAAGTATGCATTCAAACCTAGACTACTGTACCCAGCAAAGTTATCCATCATAATAGATGGAGAAATGAAAGTATTCCATGAAATTAACGAGCTCTACAGTTACTTGAACATAAAGCCAAAACTTCAGAAGATACTTCTCGAGATATCCCACGTAGATGAGACAAATATCCGACCTCAGGAAAGGAACAGAGAACAAGAAAGGTAACACCAAAGAGATAACAAAACAGCTCAGATACCAACCTCCATATTCTCTCCAACATGGCAGGGTTTAAAGCAAACCTCACAATTATAACTTGGAATGTAAATGGACTCAACTCTCCTATAAAAAGACACAGGATCGAAGGTTGGATCAGGAAAATTGACCCTTCCATCTGTTGCCTTCAAGAAACACACCTTATCGCTAAAGACAGCAACCTACTGAGAGTAAAAGGGTGGAAAAAAATTTTCCAGGTATGTGGAAATAATAAAAAAAGCAGGTGTAGCTACTCTAATATCTGACAAAATAGACTTTAAACCAACAGCAATAAAAAAGGACAATGATGGTCACTTCCTACTCATGAAGGGAATGATTCAACAGGAAGCCATTACTATAGTAAATATGTATGCACCAAATGCAAGGTCCCCTCAGTTCATTAAGCATAAATTACTCAAAAGCAAAGCAGTTATACATGGCAACACCATCATAGTAGGAGACTTTAACACTCCACTGTCATCACTAGACAGATCGTCCAAACAAAAGACAAGCAGGGAAATAAAGTTGCTAAATAGCACCATAGACAAGCTAGAAACAAATGATAATGAGGACACAACATTTCAGAACTTGTGGGACACAATGAAGGCAGTTCTAAGGGGGAAATTCATCGCACTAAATGCCTTCATAACAAAGACAGAGAAGTTTCAAATTAAGCAACTATCCTCACACAGAGCTGAGATTAATGACTTGGAAACAAAGAAAACAATTGAAAAAATAGACAAATCAAAGAATTGGTTCTTTGAAAAAGTCAATAAGATCAACAAACCCCTGGCCAACTTAATCAAATGAAAAACTGAGAAAGCCCAAATTAACAAAATAAAAAATGACAAGGGTGAGATTACAACAGATCCTGAAGAATTGGAAGAATCATCACGTCATACTTCCAAAACCTCTACTCCACAAAATTAGAGAACCTGGAAGAAATGGATAAATTCCTGGACACCTACCAACTTCCAAAGCTCAGACCAGAGCAGATAAAGATCCTAAAAAATCCGATAACAATCACAGAGATTGAATCTGTCATCAAGAACCTCCCCAAATGGAAAAGCCCAGGGCCAGATGGTTTCTCAGCTGAATTCTAACAAACATTCATCACAGAACTTAAACCTCTTTTTTTGAAGCTGGTCAGGGACATAGAAAAAGAGGGTAGACTCCCAAACTCCTTGTATGAAGCTACCATTGCCCTAATTCCCAAACCAGGCAAGGAGGTAACAAGAAAAGAAAACTACAGGCCCATATCCCTGATGAACTTGAATGCAAAAATCCTAAACAAAATTCTAGCAAACCGAATACAAACCCACATCAATACTATAATTCACCTTGACCAAGTTGGCTTCATCCCAGGGATGCAGGGATGGTTCAACATATGAAAGTTGATAAATATAATTCACCACATTAACAAATTCAAACACAAAAACCACATGGTCATCTCAATTGATGCAGAGAAGGCTTTCGACAAAATTTAACATCACTTCATGTTCAAAACCCTGGAAAGAATTGGCATAGATGGCCTATACCTAAACATGATAAAGTCAGTATACAGATCTCCGAAAGCACAAATCATCCTCAATGGGGAACAACTCAAGGAGTTCTCGCTTAACTCAGGGACAAGACAGGGATGTCCAATCTCAGCACTGCTATTTAACATAGTGCTTGAAGTTCTAGCCCAAGCATTGTTACAGGAGAATAGCATAAAAGGGATACAAATCGGAAAGGAAGAAGTCAAACTATCCCTCTTTGCAGATGACATGATCTTATATACATCAGACCCAAAGAGCAATATTAGTAAACTCCTGAAGGTGATCAATGCCTTCAGCAGAGTGGCAGGAAAAAAAATGACACACAAAAATCAGTAGACTTTCTATATACAGAAGACAAGCATTTGGAAAAAGACGTCAGAGAAACTGTCCCGTTCTCTATATCCTCAAATCAAATTAAATACCTGGGTATATCACTAACCAAGGTAGTGAAAGACTTATATAAGGAAAATATTGAAACAAACGCTCAATAGGGAAATAGAGGAGGATGTGACGAGATGGAAAGACATTCCATGCTCATGGATAGGGAGAATCAATATAGTGAAAATGGCAATCCTGCCAAAAGCAGTCTTCAGATTCAACACGATGCCAATAAAAATCCCAACCTCCTTCTTCACAGACTTTGAAAACATAAACTTAAAATTTATTTGGAAGGGTAAGAGACCTCGAATAGCTAAAACTGTTCTGAGCAAAAAAAATTACTCAGGAGGTATCACCATTCCTGACTTTAAAACATACTACAAAGGCATAGTAACTAAAACAGCATGGTATTGGCAGAAATACAGACAGTCTGACCAGTGGAATAGGATTGAAGACCCAGCCTTTAAGGCAAGTAACTTCAGCTTCCTAGTCTTCGACAAATGTTCCAACAATGCATGCTGGGCCAAAGATAGCATCTTCAACAAATGGTGCTGAACAAATTGGATAAACACGTGTAAAAAAAATGAAAATAGACCCACTCCTTTCACCATGCACACAGATCAAATCCAAATGGATCAAAGACCTCAATATCAAGCCTGTAACCCTGAACACCCTGGAAGAAAAAGTAGGAGGAACCCTACATGAGATAGGAGTAGGGAACAACTTCCTGAGCAAATCTCCAGTAGCCCAGGAAGTGCAACAGTCACTTAATCAATGGGACCTGATCAGGCTCAAAAGCTTCTGTACAGACAAAAACACAGTTCTCAAAGTCAATAGACCCTCTTGAAACTGGGAGATGATTTTCTCCAGCTACAACTCAGACAAAGGCCTAATTTCCGGAACCTACAGAGAACTCAAAAAAATTAATAACAAAAAAGCAAACTGCCCCCTCACAAAATGGGGCACTGATCTCAACAGAGAATTCACAGAGGAGGAAACACAAATGGCCTTTTCTCACCTGAAAAAGTGCTCAACATCCTTAAGCATCAGGGGAATGCAAATCAAAATGACAATGAGATACCACCTTACTCCTGTCAGAATGGCAATCATAAAGAAAACCAACAACAATCGTTGCTGGCAAGGATGTGGGGAAAAAGGAACCCTCGTTCACTCCTGGTGGGGTTGCAAACTTGTTCAATCGCTATGGAAAGCAGTGTGGAGACTTCTGAGCAGAATGGACATAATCCTTCCAATGGACCCAGCTATCCCTCTTCTAGGCATCTTTCCACAAGATGTCACATCTCGACGCAGAAACATTTGTACAACTATATTTATAGCAGCTCAATTCATAATAACCAAGAATTGGAATCAGCCCAAATGCCCATTCACGGAGGAATGGACAGAGAAACTGTGGTATATTTACATGATGGAATTTTACTCAGCTGAAAGGAAAAATGAAATATCGAAATTTAGGAAAAAATGGTCTGACTTCAAGTAGATCTTACTAAGCAATCACTCAAAAAAACAGAAAATAGAAGGCCACATATTCTCCCTCATATGTGGTCCTTAACCAGGATAACCGTTTTCTTTATGCAGACTAGTTGAAAGAAGTAAGACGTTATGAATGAGGGGTAACAGATGGGGGGAGGTGAATGGCTTAAGCATGAAGAGAAACCAAATTAGGTTCAAAACTATAAAATTCTTACGAGCATACTGTAAACTATTGAGAATGTAGTGAGTGTCGACTGGCAAGAGGGGACATAAGTGGTAGGGGGGAGAGTCTAAGCCTGTGAATAATTAGTTCAGCCTGACAACCCCTGGTTCCAACCACTGGTTCCTTCCCTCACTGAGCTGTTGACCAAAGCGACCCATGAGGTTCCAACAACAAGACAGAATTCTGTCAAAGCTCTTGAGTGCTTTCCCCAGGCCTGAGGCAAAACCCTGTTACCGAAGAAACCACAGACTGCCATCCATCAGCATCGAGAAACCCTTCAACGTCCGGAATGGTATCCAGCACCCAGAAGGCAGTTAGTGTAGTGCTGGAAGGCCCTGCACAGGCTGCCAGGGGAAACTGATCAACAACAGCTGGAGTAAACAGAGACCACTGACACGAAACACAATCTGCGGTCATGAGTAGGCTGACCACACCTCCTACTGGGAGGGAACAGCGAACCAACAAAGGAGCACTTGTGTAATGGAGGAGCCTGGCCCTGGAGGAGACAATCAACAGCTTTCAAATTCGGCCAATTTTACACTTAGTGAGGGGGACCACTTGTCTGGAACTAGGGATTCAGGGTGATAGGCACCGGATCCCGTACTTTTGGGCTCCCAATCAAGATGCACTATGGGAGCGAGTGACAGGGAGGCTACTAAAAATAGAATCTAGGTAATCCAGAATTGTGTATATTTGTTAACCAACACTGATCTCACTCTCCGATGGAGATTGTGTTTGTATTTTTCAGGATGCAGCGAGAGAGCTGGGGCCCATCTAACCCTACCAACTGACCGTAGGCCGGTAGCTGAGATTCTGGCAAGAGAGGAGCCACCACAGTCATATTGTGGAGGATCCAAATGGAACCCCGCAGAGAATGATGGGATGAACAAGGGGCCCACAGCCACAGCCATTAAATCAACACAGGATAAGCCAGTGAGACAGAAACCAATGATTTTCAACACAAAGACCCCTAAACTCACAACCTTAAAGCAACCTTAACACTCATCCACCATGACTCACGGAACTATGCAGAAGAGATTGTGATAGCTGTGGTGGGGGAGACCATCTAGAGGCATGGCCAGGAGAACCTGGCTGAATACTAGGCTATCCATTGTCCCCTATCACAAGGACTGATCCAAAGGACCCATGGAGGAGGTTATCCAGTGGAGGGGGGAGGGGAAGGCAGCGGGGAATTGGGGATAACAACTCATTGTTTGCCCACTAAATGTTGTAACTCATTATGGACAATAAATTAAGAAAATAAAATAAAAAGAATCCAAGTAGAATTTTTACATTATACTTCTTAAACATACTTGAATTTGAACCAAATAAATGATTTATGTGTTTAGTAATAGGTTTATTAAAAGCAATACATAAAATAAAAATGAAAATATCAAATTAAAAAGACCTCACTGTTAGTAGAAAGTTAAACAAAATCATTTTATCTACCAAAAGAAGGGAAGGAAGGGAAGGGAAGGGAAGGGAAGGAAGGAAGGAAGGAAGGAAGGAAGGAAGGAAGGAAGGAAGGAAGGAAGGAACGAAGGAAGGAAGGAAGGAAGGAAGGAAGGAAGGAAAAAAGGAAGGAAGGAAGAATTAAAGAAAAAGAAAAGGAAGAGAGGGAGAGAGGCATGGAGGGAGGGTGGAAGAGTAAGAGATGGAGGGAAGGAAGAAGGGAGAAATAGAGAAAAGGAAAAGGAATAAGTTTCGTTTTCACTTATAACCTGATGAGAAATTTAATAATGCAAAACAGCATTCAAATTATAGGATAAAAATAACTGATGACGAATGGAGAAGTGTGAGAAGGCAACATCTACCTCAATGAATTTCAGGAAGAAGCATGAGCTTTTATGAAGCTTGTCTTGGCCAAGCATGGCACAGCTGGTAGTATGAAATGAGACGCAATCCTCCCACAGACTGGGTCTGCATCCCACCAGCTCTTTGCCATGGGGCTTCAGGGAGTGTCCATGGAGAGTTTGTCAAGGGGAAGATGAAAGTACCTGCCAGAGACCTCACTGAGGAACTGTACACCTATCCCCCAGGCTAAGGCAGCAGAGACAGGAAGGAAATGGAGATGTGATCTATTTGGCTAGCCAGGCTTGAAGAAGAGCAGTAGAACTGAAACTAAGGTTGGGCATTTTTATACTCTTGTCTAAGAATATGTAAGAATAATCATAGAAAATGTGTAAAGCACAGGAGCTGAAAAACACTATCATGCAACCAGTCCTAACTGGTATTTTTATAACACTTCACCTCAAAAGTGCAGAACACTCATCATATCTAATATGTCATACGGGACATATTAAACTATATGACCACAAACTATACAAGAAATTCCTAGAGAATTTTATGACCTAGAGTCATAAAATACATTGGAATCAATAAAATACATTCTCCCGCCAAAAAGTTTAGAATTAGAAATCTGAATTTTTTTTTGTATTATTAAGTTTCTCATCAGGTTATAGGGGGAAAACAAAACTTTCTCCTTTTCCTACACTATCTTACTCTCTTACTCTCCCTCCTTCCTTTCCCTTCCCTTCCCTCCTTCATTCTTTTGTATAGCCAGATCATTTTGGCAGATAGCAAGTAAGATTTAAGTTATCCAGAAATATTGGACATTGTAGTAGAGACACTTTAAATAATTCATCAGTCAAACAAGGTACAGAAATTATGTCAGTAATCAAATGTTTTGGCATGGCCATTCTGTCTGCCTCTCCTCTCCCTCTGCTTGCAAATAAATAGATAAATAAAAATATTCTTTTAAAACTGCAAATACTACCCAAACTTTTTTAGAAAAAAAGGAGGAAGGAAATATTCCTAACACATTTCATGGAACTAACAAAAAATTAATGCTAATACCTAACAAAAACACTTTTGAAGGAAAATGGTTACCAATCAATACCTCTCATGAACATGGACATAAAATCCTTAATAAAATATTAGAGAATCTTTCCCAGAAGTATATAAAATAGATAATAAATCATGACCAAATTCAATTGATCTCGAGGATGCAAGACTATTTCAACATTTGAAAATCAAGGGTATATATATAATTCACCATATCAACAAGAGGAAGAGGGAAAAATGAGCATATAAGTAAATGCAGAAAACTGTTGTTTGATTAAATTTACAGGCTCTGCTTGACAACAATTCAGGGAACTGGGTACATAAGAGATATTCTTCACGCTGAAAAAAGCTTTAAATGGTAAAAACAAAAGCAAAAACTATTTTAGCTAACATCATACCTAACATACTGATAATAATAAGAACAGAAAGGACTCAATACTTGCTTGAAAGACTGAACTTTTAGCAATTTGAAGATTGGTTTTCACTTCTCTGTCTGGGACAAAACACCCAACCAGGAGCAGTTTATGGAAGGAAAGGGTTTATTTTAGCTTACAGTTTCAAGGGAACATTTCATCTTGGCATTAAAGCATGGCACCAGGAAGACAGCAGGGAAGGAAGTAGCAACAGCAGGCTAGCTAGCTACCATCAACACAGGAGTAACTGCAACAGAGTATAATCAACCACTCTCTGAATGGACACGATGCCCACTCAGTGGGAGGGAATTTGTACCTAATACTGAGAACCAACTCAGAAGCTCATGGCTTGAATGGCCATAAAGCCGCTAGGGAAGCTTCCACTGTTCTTTGGATAAAAGTAGAGGCTATACCCATCACAAAGTCTCCTAAATGTCTATGTTGATCAACTCTGATCCATGCTATTCTCATTCTTGGTAAGTAGGTCTGCTCTTTACAGATGGTGGTGTATACCAAGGAGACTCTACTCATCAGAATGACAAGAAAAGACATCAGGTGCCTAGCACGAGAGGAGCCATCTCTGCCTCACCCAACAGATTACATAGACTATTTCTGAGGGAGTGGCAGGTTAAATTTGAGAACCTTCTCTAGGGAGATGTTGGTATACACTGAGGCGACTCATAACTGACTAAAGCAGAAAATTAGATGCTACTGAGAGCTTAACCCTAAAGGAGACTTCTAACACATCCTTCAAGACTGATGGAATATTGCAGAAGAAGGTGCCAAAAGAATGTAAAAGCCACATGATATGAAGGTGTACTAGGAGATATTGCCCCCCACCAGTGATTGAAGCATGTGCATGTACAGTGAGTACTGATAACCCCACTGAGGAGGGCCCTCAATGGAATGGGGGCAGAGGAGAGGGGACAAGAGTATGACCTGATGAGATTATGTCTAATATGTTCATATGTTAACATTCTCTATAAATTTATAGAGAATTTTTACATTAAAAATAAATTTAATTTTCCCTCTTCATCCTCTTTAAATTTATATAGAAATTTATAGAGAAAACTTAAAAAGAAAATTGTTAATACAGATAAGAGAGAAGGTAAAGTGAAGCAAGACTCCTATAGAAAAGAAAATTAAAGTAGGAAAGCTCCTAAACTGGGAGTTTGAAGTTGGGAGGGGGACTTGGCTGGGGTGGGTGTGGGGTTAAGATGTAAATTAGACATCAAGAAGGGTGGACTGGATTACTTTGAATGTATGGGGGTAGGGGCTTCTAGGCTGATGAGACAGACAAAGCATTTGTTACTCTGTGTGTGTGTGTGGGGTCAGCTGACCTCCTGGTGAGTCAGCATAAATCAGGGCTTTTTACCCTTTTGCAGAAGCAGCATGAGTCAGGACTTTTTGAATTTTAGTTCCTGGAATCTGCTTTCCAGACTTATAAAACTTCTGTGATGGTCAGCTCTGGCAAACCATGGTGATGGCTATTCTTTTTGGACTTGAGGCCCTGACTAACCTCCTACAAAACGGGGTATCCTTACTTCCAGTCCCTATCACTGTGTAAAGGTGGAGTGCTGAGTGTGGAAGGCCAGGCTCAGGGCTGGGGTTTCCTCCTTTGAAGGCAAGATGACAGCTTCAGGCCTTGTTAAGTTCCAAAAGCCATTTACCAAGGCTCACCCATGGGGGTCTACATCTCCATTTGAGAGGGGTGCAGGGCTGATGGACGATCATGGGTTATAGCACTGTGATTGTCTCCAGCATGCAGAGTCCAGGCTGCAGAGCAATGGTACCTGACCCAGATGGCCAGGTTTGCATCCTGCTAAGAGAGGCTCTGGGCACCAAAACCCGGTCAGGCCATGAGCATGGCTGTGGGATCCAATGCAACCTCCTACTGAGAGCCCCACCCTGGCCATGGTGGCTGCAGTGTCCTGCTTCTGCCCTACTGGGCTGCAATACAGGGTATCTGGAAATTGGAGAGGTGGAGGAAGGGGAATCCTTACTCCACTTTACTGACCCTAAGGGAAAGCCTGTTTGCCCTTCCCCTTTTGGGGCCTTTTCTGGGAATTGTGTAGCTGAAGTAATGCCATGACGGGCTTCATGAACTCCGAGGGGCCTGGGCCAGTTCCAGGAACAAGGAAGTCACTGGGGTCTGGTAATCTTAGCAAAATGGGATGAGGGGTGATTGCATCAGGACACCGGGTGTTTATCTAGCATTAGTTCCTGGAAACTATCTTGCCCCACCAGAAGACCAGAATGTGGAAAGAGGAGGGGTGATGATGGTTGGGTAAATGTGCCAAAAAATATGTAACCCCAAGGGCTGTGCAAAATTACTGTGTAATTCATGCTTGCTGTTAAAAAAAAAGAATACAAAAACCCCTACAGCCCTGTGCCCAGGGTACATGTTGAAACCTGCTGCACGTGGCAGATACTTGGACCTCAGCTAGCTGGAGATAAACGTTGCTGTGTGACTTGCATTATCATGTGTGTCCTCTGTCCTTCTGAGGGGTGGTTGACCTCAGACCCTAACACCCCAAGAATATACCTGGGAGAGTGTCAAGGAAGCTTAATCAGGCAGACCAGATAGAAACTCTGTCTGAAGAAGGGAATAAGCTGCTTGACTAGAGGGAGGAATAAGAAGACAGGAACCAGATCCATCATTAGCATAGAGGGAGGAAAGAAGGATGTTGCATAAGACCCTGATCCCTGAACCTTCTCAGAAGGATTCTAAGCTCTGGGACCTTCTCATCCTAACTGCTGCTTTTGTTCATAAGAAACCAGTTACTTTTGTTTTCTCTGCATCTCTGATCTTTCCTCTGATCTGGGGTGTCCAATTCTTTGTTTGCCTTAAGGAAAGAATCCCCCCTAGAAGGCTAGATGAACCCCCCACCCCCACACCATTATAATGGGCTGGTTCTGCAAAGGGCTTTTCCTTGTGAATTTCATTAGGATTGACTAATTGCCCAATAAAGATATATGGGTTTCTGCATTGCAGTAGATACAAAGGTGTGTGTAAATCCCCTACCCAACCACGACCACTGTTAAATGCTTCCTTACCAGAATCAGGAAGACAGATTTTATACCCAAGGGCACCTTCACTTTTTAAACCAATTATCCTGTTTCAACCAGAAGAAAAAGTCCTACGATCGCTCCTGCAGCCAGACATGGCTATAGCACAGCCATTCCATTTTATCTCTGCTTTATTTGCTTGGGGTGCTTAGATAATTCTCTAACATAAATTCAAGAAGACTGGTTATTTTCTTTCTTTAAAAAAATAACCTCAGTTCAAAAGGGTCAGTTCTTCTGAAAATCATTCTGCATTTCTTCAGATCAAAGTTCTAATTCTCTATGGTGAAGGGACTCACTGGACATAAGGGGCTCTGGTGTGTGACTCTTCTTGGGGAGATGAGAACAAATATCTGTTCACAGCAGATTATGGGCCAATGACAGAAGGATGAATGCAAGCCTAGCTTTCTGAACCAATGAGTTTATTAGGGTTACTTACAGGAGCATGGATGACTCAAGGGCTCTATGGGTGGTAGGTATCTCAGGAAAGCTACATCCAGGGAGTCCCCTGCCCAGTTTGCAGGCACATACTCAGAAGAGATTCTTTTTCCTCAACAAAGTGAAAAATCTTCCTGGGAAGAGAAGGGTTCTTCCCCTGTTTTATAACTTCCACGGGCCTATTCATTTGGTGAGCTTCCTCTACTTCCCGATTCTTAGGGGCCTTCCTCCAGAAGGGAATGTTTCAATTTTGAGGAAATAGCTAAACTGAAGGGGACCAAGGCTAGAACTCTCACAAATTCACTGCAAGGAAATTCAGTTACCTTTAATTCTCAGCCCCTGCAACTTGGTTATAAATGATACTACATAATTCCCAACCTTCTAACTTGGGATAAATGTTCTAGTCTTCAAGAATTAATTTTTTTGTCTCAGAAAGAAAAATCTAATACGAATATGGTCAGTATTAAAGTTGAAACTATAGAACAAGTGAGTTCTGAGGGAATGCTCCATGACTAACTCCTTGTCCTGAGAGGCCATAAAAGGCAAGCAGGCACCATACTGACGTCATGATCTCAGGAATTTCCCCTCAACCCAGTACCTAAGTGACTAAGGGGAAACAGCAGCAGGGGTTATCTGACTAGATTGAAGCCGAAGTTCAGGCCCTCTGGTTATCTTATCAAGGGTATACAGAACTATGGCCCAAAGTTTGCAGATGAGGCAATAGGGAACCAATCACTTTAAAGTACCTCTACTCCTTGAGTTAACCAATAACCTTTTCAAGGACTGTTCCCACCACTGACTGCACTAACCATTTTAAAAGAATATTTTAAAATTTTCTGGCTGCATTATATGATTTGCTATGGCATACTGTAATGCAATTCATATTTCCACCTATGGGTTTATGCTTTAAAAGGAGCCTACAAGCTCCACTCAGGGTTGCCTTCTTGCTAAAGGGTGGGCCTCTGCATGCTGGTTTGCTGTCTGGAGAAATAAATGCTCTTGATTTTGCATGCATGAGTGGTGGTCTTCACTGGGGTGATTTGTGGATCCTAGCAGTCCCTCTTTCTTTAAGGCCTCACAGTACATACAGAAGGGGAGAATCCCACTCATGTCATATTTGAGGATATCAAGATCACAGTTGAAATCATTAATCTACCCATATGACCCATTCTGAGCTTTTCATGAAGCACATTCCCAATTCATCCATACTGAGGGATTTCCCAGAATCAGTATTCTCAGTGCTATATCTAGGAAAGTGATAGATAGGAATTCCCTCGATGAAATGGGTTTTTCCTCCACAACAGCCATTATTTGTGATCACTTTCCATTAAATATTTCCTCAGATACAACCAGGATCAAAACAGCAGGGAGCCATCAGGTGTGGGCTGGTTTAGCTTGCACTTGCGATAAGGCAGACGTGTGTCCTCTAAGTGAAATAGTAGGGAGAAACCCCTATTTATGTTTTTATTCTTAACTTAAGCATAACTGGGCAGACATATTAAAATCAGATGCATCATGGGAAGGCACATGTGAAGTAGAGAAAAGGTTATATAACTCAAGTCTGCCAATCAAAATGGAGAACCACTATGGCCCTTGACAACTGATCTCTTTCTGTGCATGCCATAGAAGAAGCCCTGGGCAATACCCAGGACTCGAGTTCTTTAAACTTGAGCAAAGCATATTCAAACTTTAGTTTTGCTTTGCTCCTTTTGTTAAACTTTATAAATTAAGAATATCAATTAACAATCATGTACTAATTTGATTGTCTTCCCTTCCTACTACTCTTTCCTTCCCCTCACCTACACTGAGTCCACTGAGCATGCTCCTCTTCCCATTTCATCCTTCTTCTGTTTTGATGTCTCCTTCCTTTTATTTCTTGCTCTTTCACTACTTGTGTATACCTGTAATAGAGTATAATGATTGCCAATTTAACAGGATGTAGAATCACCCAGAATGGAGTCTCTGGGCATGCCTGAGATTAGGTTAACTGAGGTAGGAAGACCCACCTTAACTATGGCCGGTACCATTCTATGGCATCCTGAACCAGAGCAAGAGGTAAAAGCTAGCTACCCATGAGCATCATCGCTCTCTGCTTTCTCTGCAGATGGGTGCGACCAGGTGCCGCAAGCTCCTGCTGCCGTGCCTGACCTGCCATGATGGATTGCAATCTCAATCTGTAAATGGAAACAAATTCTTTCCTTTCTTAAAGTGCTTTTTTCAGGTATTTTGCCATACTAACGAGTAAAGTAACTAATAAGTTGCCTTTCTTAAATTCTTTGAATAAGACATAGCCTGAAACCATCCAGAGACCACTGGTGACAACAGAGTACACACACACACACACACACACACACACACACACACACACACACACTGGAATATTACTCAAACTTAAAGAATAAAGAAGTCCTGTCATTTTCTAAAATGTGGATAAATCTCGAGGATGTTTTGCTTCGTGAAATAAATCAGGCACAAAAAGATATTGCATCCTCTCTCTTCCATGTACCATCTTGAAATTTTGCCTCGATGTTATTTTTGGCCTGTGTGGCTAATCTTCATTGGATCATAGAGGGCCCAGGGGAAAACCAGCTGCCCCTTCCCAGTAGGCCTTGCACTGTTAAGACCCAGTGCTCTGCTTGCAGCAGTCAAGATTGCACTTCAGTCCCTGTCCAAGTCAGCCACATGCTACTAGGATGAATCTCCAAACCAGGCACAGTTTGGGGAGGAAAGTATTTATTATTCCAGGGGAAGTTCCAGAATGCCTAAAGAGGCTGGCCCCCTTTCACAGGTACAAGCAAGCAAGCACACTCAAACTCAAAAAGCAGGAACTCCAGGCTTGAGCTTAAACTGCTCTTTGCATATGTATGGCTAGAATTCCAGATTCACTCCAGGCACACCTTAGGACTGGACCCTAGGATGGCCAAGGTGACACACCCTCCAGCCAGGCACCTGGAGAAAATTGTTAATAATTCTTGAATCTTTTGGGGGACATTCCTTCAAGCTACCACAGTCCCAGATGCACTTCATAAAGATGTCTCTTAGTGAATAAAGGAATCATTTTTTTTATATAAATTATTTAAAATTTCCAATAGACATTGACAAAAATACCCCAGAAGATCAACACATATACACATATGTACACACACATGCATACATGGCAAAAACATGAAGTCTTTAGATACCTTGACATCTGGGTGCATATAACTCTGTGTGGCTATAAGACGGGACATGTGCTTCTTTGGATACAGTTCTCTTTGCCACAAAGAGAGTTAATGATTTTCTCTCGGTAATTGTTTGAGATAGTAACTGCTATATGGTAGGTGATTGCTAAGGGTTAACTTCCTTTCTTCTCTTAAATGAAGAACCAAGACTTTCCCTGCCCAGGTGTTTTAGGCTGGGCAGAGTACAGACTCATGGGTTTTAATAAATTTCAGCAGCTCGTGCCTGAATCCCGTCCACTCGGGTAAAAACACTTTAGGGGCAAACAGAGGTAGTGTAAGTGCCATTCTCTTAGGACCAGAGTCTCTCATCTCCTATGCAGGAATGCCATGACTGATGCTCCTGGGAAACACCTGAAGTCAGCCTCCATCCCTCCTGGGTTCCCACCGACTGCCCATGCTGAAAGCACATGTGAGGACTAATTGAATAAAGCTGCTTCAGGATCAATATGGCTTGATTCCAACTAAGCCAACTATTTACATAAGCAAAAGGAAATGCTACTTACTGGCCTCTCTGTTTGCCTCCTAATTGTGAGCATAGTTGGCAGACTCGCAACCAATTTATGCACAGAAACTAAACAATTAAAAAGGGCTCATGGCTAAAACCTGGGTGGCCTTTAATACAAATGGTGTACTGAGCTACCCAGGGATTTACTGAGCAAACCAAGAGGAACTTGGGAGCATGCATCTTTCCCATCAAAGGAAGGTTCTTGTCTGGGTTGAGCCCAGGGCTGCCTTTCCTAGGTATCTTGTGCAGAGTCTCTATCCTTTGGCAAGTTCTTTAGCCAGCAAATCATACATGCAAATGTTCCTTCCGAAACCTGCTCTCAGTTGCCAATTTTCTCCACTGCAAATTCTTGCCCTTTTGCACATTTCCCAGCACTTTCACTTGGAGCCACACCCTGAGGTCATATCATGATCATTATACAAGTGACAGTATAAATATCCATCTACTCCTACAGAGCTTACCATATTCCAGGCTGTGCTAAGTGCTCATCAGGCATTATCCCATTTAATTCCTACCACAAGCTTTTGACATGGGAGCTATTATTATCTCTACTTTACAGATTAAGTAATTGAGTTCCAAGTTCACACAGCTCATAACTAAGAAACAAGACTCACACAGGTGTACCTAACATCAAAGTACATATTTTTTTATCAGTTCCACATTTTTTAAAGCCTCCAGTTTAACCTTTCAGTGACTGGCTGAGGCTTCTCTGTTCCCCAGCCCTGCTGAGCCTGTGCTGCTGCACATTCCTGGACAGCTCTAGCTTCACTCTTGCTGTGTCTTTCAAGCCTGTCAATCTCCTCCTGGCTTCACACTCTCCCTGGAAACCTGGCTACTCTTGTCAATCACTTTAACTGCATGTTCACCACCTCCCCAACTCCCCTGCTCCCAAAATCTTCTTTCACATGGAATCTGAGGATGCCCAGGTCTGCCTTAGTACAAACAACTGTTTTCCTTTTGCTGCCTTGGGAATGCAGAGTCTGTTACAAATAACAACAACAACAAAATAAATAAATAAATAAATAAATAAATCTTTAAAATTCAGCCTTCCTGGAACCTTCAGTCTCCCTTGCAATCCTCTAATCTGCTTGGATGGTCTGTCTTTCCTATTCCTCTCAGTGAGGACTTTCTGCCATATTCTTGTGTTGGAGCCTTCATCAGGGCACTGCCCACATTCTCACTCTCTCAGGTGATGAATAAAGTCTTTCATCAGGAAAATTAACATCTTAAACATGACCTCCCTCAACTTTCCTCTTACAAAATCCCTGTGCCTTCATTTTTTCCCCCACATATTGCTCAGATTTCAAAGGTCATGGTCTTCAAAAAGACCAACCACACATGATGTAAAAGCCTCAGAGACAGGGTTGGGAAGATGGCTCAGTGGTTAAAGGAGCAGCTTGCAAAGTCTGCTGATCCAGGTTCAATTCTCAAGCCACCTATATAAGCTGGACACAGAAATGCCTGGCATACATATGCAAATAAAGTTTTTAAAGCCTTAGATTATATTTGCCATGAAGTTTCACCTGTTTCTTAGATTTATCATCAATGGATCCATTCTCTCCTGACTCCCTGACAATGTGGGAAAACTAGGTTCCTCATTCCCCCTTGGTTCTTCACCTTCACAAATATTTGGAGTTTCTAATAGTGCACCTCATGACTGTTTTGGAAACAGTCCCCTCCTCTACAAAGACACACTCAATCTTGGGTGAATATTTAAGGTCCTCTCTTTGATCCTTTTCTCTCACTCTATTCATATCCCCTCCTCCACTAATCAGATTTGATCCATACAAATGCAAGTACTATCTGTATTAATTCATTTTTAGTAATCAACTGATTTGTTATACTAACAAAATACCCAAAGCTGGATAGTTTATAAAGAAAAGAGGTCTACTGATTCAGAGGCTTAGGGAATGAAAGTAAAATGGCCAGCAGCTCCATCTATTTGGACTCCAAGGAGAGCACTCTGGCTGGGTCAGAAAGAGGCAAAGAAGCAGAAAGGGAAACAGCCATTTGCAGAAGGGATGAAGCAAATGGAGTGACGTCATGCATGACAATCCACTAGCAAGGACTAACTCACTTCAGGAAACCAGCAATATTACACCCCTATTACCTCATTACCTTCATTTAGCCCCCACCTATTCCAGATTTCATCACCTCTCAAAGTCACCATGCACAGGACCAGTATAAGCACCTTTGGGGAACACATTGGAATCGGCTGAAACAACAACACCATCTATAGGTTAACGGCTCAAAATTTGATTTTATAAATTGTCAAGCCCAGCTGTTAGCTTAAGACCACTCCCACAGTAAAATTGCATATCAAAATAAACCCAATTTCCTCTTCTTAAGCCTAGATCTATTTAAGTTAATGGCATTAGCATTGATAAAAATCATCCAGTGCATAAGTTTAAGAATCAAAATTCACTTCTTCTTATTATTTACTCCCATATCTATCCTCAATTGAAAATAGATCCTATTGATAAAATCTCATTCACCCATTGCCAAATATTCACTTGAATCCTCACAACATGAAGTAAATAATTCCAGCAGCAATGATGCATGTCTCTTGGAACATCATAAATTGTGTATCATAGACATCATAGACATAATGACTCTGTGGATCATGGTACCATACCTGGGGGATGTAATGATGCATAACTCTGGAAATGTCATGGATTGTGTATGACATAATGGTACCATACCTGGGGGTGTAAGAATGAGCATATATGGAATATATGGTATTCCTTGCCCTATGGCTCTTAAATCTAATGGTGGGCATGGACATATATACAGTAAGAATAAGATAAATGGACTTGGGTTGGAAAGATGACTGAACTGTTAAAGGCAAACCCTTGCAAACCCTGACTGCCTGGGTTCAAATCTTCAGTGCTTGCCTAGAGCTGAGGCACAAAATGGTGCATGTCTGGAGTTTGTTTACAGTGGCAGGAGGCTCACCAGTTCTCTCTCTCCCTCTTCCCCTCCCCCCTCTCTCATATATAAATAAATATAAAGAGTTAAGAAGTGGACGTCAGATGATGATTGAATTAAGAAGTGAAGGATGAGAGATGAAGAACTGAACAGAAAGAAAAATGAACTCATGCAGAGTTCTGTTAGAAAAATGCTCTGGGACAGAGATGTCAAGAGACACAACTGCCTGAAAGGCTGAAGCAGAAACTAGTAGGAATTGTACAAAATGAGACTGCAAACTAGAAGGAAAAGAGACTATACAGAGTCTAGACCACTTAAAAAAGCTGTGTCCGATCCATTCCAAGAGCTCTGACAATAAAGACAGTTATAGGTGCTATAGATGGGGTGGGGGAGAAAAGAGAAAATAACAAAGAGTTTTGAGATGATTACTCTGGCTGCACATGGCTACCAGCTTGTGTAGGAGCAAGGGTAGAAGCAGTGTAGTTATTGGACAGTCATGCCCATGTCTGTGGCAGGAGAGGAGAGGTGTCTTGGCATCTCTGGTGTCAGGTGAAGGAAGTGTGCAGATGGCCAGGTTGATGAGTTATTGAGAAAGTGGAAGCACCAGGCCACAATGATATGTCAAATGAAAGGTAAAGAGTAATGAAACAACATATCAAATCCCTACAGAGGTTCTTGGCTTTTTCAACTGGATAGATGACTCAGAGAGTCAGGGACAATGATATGTGATAAGAGACAGTATGGGGACTATTAGATCTTGATTTCAATTCTGGACATACAGGCTTGCAGAGACATTCGGCTTCCAAGAGGAGATATGCATTGCAAGTCTGAAACTCAGGAGAGATGAGGCTGCATATAAATGTGTGTGCTGTCTGCATATCAATGATCACTGAAGTCATGGTGTATATGAGAATGTCCAGGGAGACAAACTTGAATGAACTTAGAATAGAGTCTGTGATTTGTTGAAAAGGGGTGGGAGAAACATTTTCATAAAATAAACCAAAGAAATGCCAACAGAAGTGGAAAAAGAATATTCTTTCTGTAAATCTATGGGCTCAAAAAATAACAAGGGTAGAGATGTTTTTAAAAAGCAAGAAATGATCATCAGATCCAGAGAATGGTAATAAGAGTTTTAAAAAGTTAATGGAAATACCTCTTTTTCAGTGAATTAGATTATGAGACTGATGTGCTGCCTACTAAGCTAAGATGGGAAGAAATAAGAACATTTCTTTAAGGATGAAGAAATGGCTCCACAGTTAAGGTGCTTGCCTTATGAACCAGTACCCATGTAAAGCTAGATACACAAAGTGGCACATGCATCTGGAGTTTTTTTTTCCTCAGCAGCTAGAGGCCCTGAAATACCCATCTCTCTCTCTCTCTCTCTCTCTCTCTCTCTCTCTCTCTCTCTCAATCTCTCTCTCTGTCTCTCACACTCTCTCCTGTCTCTAAGTAAATAAAATATTTTTTAAAAGAACATTTTTAAAGGATTTCAATGAAAGAAGGGAGGAGGCAGACTTTTATTCACGGAAAGGGCTTGAACAAAATTGAAATCTATAGAAAAATCTAGTTAACTAGAGAAGAAACCTTGCTGAAGATATCATATTCTAGACATAAATCATGTGGAAATGAGCCATCTGCAAGCTTCCTTCTTGCTTGCTAGCTTTCATAGTGCAGGAAGATCCTATGGGGGAGAAAAGTCACCAACTGTCTTACCCAATGGTTGACACTGTGTGCACCACAACCAAACTTCTAGGCAAACTGTGCACACTGGTACAATAATGGCACGGATGTTATGGGGGTAACAAACTGCTGGTTGGATGTAAGGCCTGCTCCACAGGAGAGAATTCATTCCTGACATTGTAAACCTGGTCAAAAACCCATGGTTGGAAAGATCATAAGCCCTAGGGGAGAGCCTATTACTGTTGGTATACTAAAACAGCATGGTGGCAAATTGCCTTCTACATATCTATGTTTATTTCCATAGATTAATGCTGCTCTCAGTCTCATTCTCAGAAGTTTCTTTTGCAGTAGGTATAAGTGAATGCAGGGACACATAGCTGGCGAAAATGCTGAGAATAAGTGACTATCATGTCACTTAAATAGAACATCTATACCAACCTTTCCAAGGCTCAGGGAACATAGCAAAAGAGGAAATGGAAACAAGGTTTGTTGTATGGAAAGTTCCTCAAAATTAAAACACTAGCTCCCAAAGGGAGGAGGGAGGAGAGAGACTTGTGAAACTTGTAAAGTAAACAATGGCTAGGAGAGCTGAAACTTGGAAGGTCCACAAGGTCCCTCCTTCCCCAATGCTCTAGGTACAGTAATTGCTGGAGACTTTCCTAACAGCCAAGCTGCCTACAAGATGTGCAGTGGGCTCCAGGGATGCAGTTTCCATTAGACATCGCCTAGGCTTTTGGTCATACAGTTTTAGTTGTGCACACTCCTATAAGTAATTCCTGGGGAATGTTGTATTCTAGACACACTGTAGCCTTTACACTCAAGAAATCATGGCAGATGTGATTTCCTGCACAAGGTTAGGTCCAGCAGAATTCCATCATGAATGGGGGAGGAACTCACAAGCCCCACTCCTCCCAGAGTAGCTATTAGCACTTAATGGTGTCTATATAAAGAGCATCATGTTCTTCATGGGCAACTGGTAGGTTGAGCATACTTCAGTAAATAATCTCTACCAATGCAAATATAAGCAATCTTTATTTAACTCAGTGGGTCAAAAAAAAAAGATATAAAGCTGGGTGTGGTGGTGCACACCTTTAATCCCAGCACTTGGGAGGCAGAGGTAGGAGGATCACCATGAGTTCAAGGCCACCCTGAGACTACACAGTGAATTCCAGGTCAGCCTGGGCTAGAGTGAGATCCTATCTCTAAAAAAATGAAAAAAAAATATAGGGAGCAGAGCAGTTGTAAAGTTTTAAAGTTGTTGGGAGTAGAAGGGAGATAAGAGAGGGTATGGGATATGAATATGATCAAAATACATTATATACATGGATGGAATTGTTAAAAATAAATTTTTAAATAATAGAAGAAATCCATGTGTAAGGAAGGGAAACATCATGATAATGAATGTGAATGCTTCTGGAGAAGCAGAAGTAAATGAAATCTAGGATTCAGCATGAAGTGCGGCCCAAGCTCTCACCTTTACTGTAAGAGAGATAAAGTGGGGTGAGAATTTGGGCAGATACAGGTTGTTCACACCTTGTAAGTGAAAAACAAATACATTCTTACTTAGTAGCTCCTATTTTGTTTTATTTATTTTTTCTACAAAGTCAATAGGGAGTGAAATAATGTCAGCCAAAACAACTGTTTTCTGACTGCTGGAGAGCATATAGCTTTCCCTACTCAACTCAAACTCTTGCATAGGCTATAAGATAAATAGAAGAAGAATGAGAAGTGGACAAAAGGAAACAAACTGGCGGGGGCCTTGGGATTGCAATGAATTCCCTGGGTTTCTTTTTGCCTAATATACTCCAGCCAATGGCACATAAACTAGAAACATCAAAAGATTCAGGCAAAAATCATCTCGATTTTTTAGTGCATTTTTTAGTGCATCTCTTTACATAGTGCCAGGAAACAACAGCCGAGCAAGACAAAAACGTTATCTATCAATTCTACTGCATTAAAACATGACAGAATCACTGTGGTCCACAGTGAGTCACACCAACAACAGCCAAACAGTGAGCTTAGTCTTAGTGATAATAAGTACGTCTGACCTGAGGTGCTAACAGGGAAGATCTAGGAGTGAGCCAAAGATAGATGCTCCCTAGCCAAGTGTACTGTCACAGATCCTGTGGAATGTCTGGTCTTTCATCATGGTGTCAATAAGGCCAACTAAGGAAACAGAACTTCCATACTTTGCCCCAAATAACCAAGATTTCACCAATCTGGAGACTCAATGGAGATCAATCTATGAGTCCTCAGATCACAGGGAGCAGGGAGCAGGCACATATTCTTGAGTCAGAGAAGTTTCAGTGAGTGGAAGTTTTACAACAAAAGGTTTGGGTAAGTATTAAGGATGCTTTAATGTTGTGAACTTAGGGGTTTTTGTGTCGAGAATCCTTGGTTTCTGTCTCACTGGTTTATCCTGTGTTGATTGAATGGCTGTGGCTGTGGGTCCCTTGTTCATCCCGTCAGTTGGTAGGGTTAGATGAGCCACAGCTCTCTCGCTGCATCCTGAAAAATACAAACATCTCCATTGGAGAGTGAGATCAGTATAGGTTAACAAATATACACAATTCTGGATTACCTAGATTCTATTTTTAGTAGCCTCCCCGTCAGTCACTGCATAGTGCATCTTTTCTTGGGAGCCCAAGAGTATGGGATCCGGTGCATATTGCCCTGAATCCCCAGTTCCAATCAAGGGTTCCCCCTCACTGAGTGGAATATTTGGCCAAATTTAATAGCTGTTGATTGTCTCCCCCAGTGGAAGAGGGGGTGGAAAGATTGTGAGAGCCGTGGTGGGGGAGAATATCAGAGGCATGGCAACCCTCAGTAACAACACACTTGGGTCAGGAGAACCCGGCTGAATACTAGGCTATCCATGGCCCCCTACCACAAAGACTGATACAGACGGCCCACGGAGGAGGATATCCAGCTGACTGGGGATGGGAAAGGGGGATACAAGTTTAGAATGCTATTAAGTACAGTACTGCAGATACCTCAATATATTTCAGTTCCTGTGGACATCAGTTCTCCTCAAACACCAATTGCAGTTCATAAGAAAAGAACTTCTGTCATCATTGCTGCAATAGCTGTTTCAGCTGTGACGGCTACTATGGCTGCTATCGCTTTTGCTACTTCAGTTTCTACAGCACAGACACTCAATACTCTTTTTTCTGTGGCTGCCCAAGCTCTGAACATCCAGAATCAATTAAATGGACAATTTAAAACTGGACATATGATTCTTGATCAGCAAATTGTTCCTGTGCAGGAAGGACTTGATAAGTATCGTTGGACAATTAATGACATTGTGATGTGTTCGTTCTATTGTATTCATTCTATTGTGGGACTTTGTATAATTGATGTTTTGCAGCAAAAATGTCTAGACAGCTGTCATATATGTTAACTAGTCATTGGACTTATGAGTTTATTCTTTATTGCTAACTTATGAGTTTAATAACCTAACCCAATCTTTATTGCTAAAGTACATATCCCGACCTTAGGGTCTACGATAAGAACTCTTGGTCTGATGTGCATTAACGCTTTGCCAATCTTGGATGCGCCAACAACTGCAAGCACAGCTAATTAAAGCAAGCCATGGCAGCTATGGATGACTGATCCTTCCCCCATATATGGCTAAAAATGCTGGATCGGTAGTCAGAGATGGGTAAGATCCATGGAAATACATATCAACCTAAGACAGGGTTCTGATGCTTGGAGGTCAGAATTCCAATGACTGGTAAGAGTGTAATTTGCCATGGACAACCTAAGACAGACATGATCCTGAGCCATTTTTTTAATAAAAGAAAAGGGGGATATGTCAGGGGCAAAAGCCTTTGGGGGCCTTTGGAGGCACACCCTGGCTTAGTCTTGGATGGTACCTGACAGCCTGCCAAGAGGGGCTTGGCTTAATGAGTTTCAGGAGGTGATCTCGATTGGCTATTATGCACAGGTTCTTATCATAGACTAGCCAATAGCTCCCTGATTGGCCAGGAAGGTCTATATATTCTGCCTCGTTCCCTGCAAAAAAGAACACATGTTCGTCAACCCACAAGCGGTGTGTGTATTTGTGTGAACACTGCCCTCCACAGGTGATGGGCAGTGATAAACACCCTATCTCAACAAATAAAATAATGACTTGAAACAGGTAAGAGAATTCTTCTCTTGTAGGGGGAAAACAGTATGAAAAATCTCCATCAGCTGTATCTGTAAAATATAATACCTAGAGAGGATTGTTAAGAAAATTATGTAAAGAGATGCACTCAAAAAATGATGGAAGTTTGCAATCCCACCAGCAGTGAATGAGGGTTCCTTTTCCTGGCATCCTCACCAGCATCTATTGTGCTCAGATTTTTTTTTAATGATTGCCATTCTGATTGGAGTGCCATTGAATCTCATTGTTGTTTTGATTTGCATTTCCCTGATGATTAGTGACATTGAACATTTTCTTAAATGAGAGTAGGCCATTTTTATTTCCTCTTCTTAGAATTCCCTGTTGAGTTCAGTCCCCATTTTGTGAGAGGGCTGTTTGATTTTTAAATATTTATTTTTTTGAGTTCTTTGTAGGTTTTAGATATAGGGCCTCTGTCCATGGAATAGCTGGCATAGAATGTCTCCCATTCTGATGGTAGAATTTTGATTTTGAGTGTGGTGTGTTTGTCTGTACAGAAGCTTTTTAGCTTGATGAGATCCCATTGGTTAAACCTGGACATTAAGAAAACCTGTCAGTGAACTGAGAGATTGTAAAAGGGGATGAAAGGAATTGGGGGTTGGGGAGGAATAAGAGGATGGGGTACTTATAAATTAACCTAATAATAAATCAACACCATAAAATCCTAAATGTCATACAGGAAGCTCCCAAGGAAGCTGTGGGCACCACCTGGTAAGAGGGGCCAAGAATAGAATGAGAGGAAACCTAACCCCAAGAAAAATCACTTAGGCCTGTAACTCCCTGTTATTGGTTTCTTCCCACACTGAGCTTTTGATCAGAGTGATCCACGAGGTCTCCAAAATGAGATAGGCTTTTTCAAAGCTCTTGAATACCTGCCCCGGGCATAAGGTAAGACCCTATTGCTGAAGAAACCACAGAGCATCCTCAAATAAAACCAAGAGATCCTGCTTGTTCCAGAATGGTAACCATCTCGCAGATGGTAACATGTGTAGCACTGGAAGGGGTTGCATGAGCTTCCAGGGGAAATTGGTCAATGACATTTGGAAAAAGCAGAGACCATTGATATACAATACAGACAGGTATCACGAGAAAGCTGAACACATATCTATATAGAAGAGACCAGCAAGTCAAGAAGTGTTCATCAGTGCAATAGTGGCACTAATTCTAGGTATGTAATCAATGGCTTACTGATTGGCTAGGAAATCAGCTCATTGACAAGGAACCCTTAACTGGAACTGGGACCATGGTAAAATCCTATGGGGGCCAAGAACCCAGGCTCCTAGGGGAAATTTCCACTATCAGAGAGCTACAGATAGGCCCCACCATTAGAATCTTGCCAAAATAGCAATGTTGTCTCATTTAACCTATACTAATCTCACTCTCTGAGGGAGATTCTGTTTGTATTTTTCAGAAGGCAGTAAGAGAGCCCAGGACAACCCAATTCCACCAACAAGACATGGGATGATGGCTGACATCCTGGCAGGAGATGAACCACCCCTGGCCTATTATACATGTCCAAATGAAACCTATGAGGAAGTGATGAGATAAACATGAGACCAATCACCACAGCAAGTCAGATAATCCATGAAAGGTCAATGGAGACAGACACCAATGATAAACAAAACACAACCCAAAGCACAAATCCAGAACACTTAAGATCTCAACAATAATGCAGACTTAAAACTCACCTGCTATGACTCAGGGATCTGAGCGGAAGAGGGGGTGGAAAGAATGTAAGAGCCATGGTGGGGGAGAATATCCAGAGATATTGCACCCCTCAGCAACAATACACAACAACACAAAATAAAAACTGGATATATCTGGTACAATTCATAACCCCCTACCCTATGGACAGATCCAGTGTGCACACTGAGGAGAGATCCCAGTGGGTAGGGGACAGAGAAGAGGGAAATGAAGGCACCATCACTAGATTTGCTCATACAATTTATATAATTATTCATAATAAAGATATTAATTTAATAAAAACACAAAAACTATATAAAATGGAATATGTTGATATAGCATATGGAAGTAGAAACAAGAGAAAACAGTCCTTTGTATCTCACAAACCTATGTCTATAATAAAGAATGGGTTTTCAAAAGGAGCAAACTATATGGTATTATATTAAATTAAAAATAATTGTATAGGTAAGTTCAGAAGTAAATGACAGAGAAAAAATACCATTCAAACATTTAAAAAAGGTAGACATGTCTATTTCAGGATCAGATAAATTATGTTTTAGAGCATAGAAAATAATCACCAGATAAAGTCATTTTACCATTTTAAAAGGGTCCATCCACCAAGAAGATGCAGCAATCTTAAATATAAGTATACACTCCAAACAAGAGAGCTACAAAATATGTGATACAAAGGTTGAGAGAATTAGAAGTCAAATATATAAAAATCAAGTTGGAGACTGTCCCTGTCCAACAATCAAGAGAACTAGACAAATCAGCAAGAATAATGAACTCACAGCCTCATCCTTCATAAAGTATCTTACCCATCCACCACAGAATTCATCTTATTCCAAGTGCTCTCAAGACATATAAGAAGGCAGACCTTACCATGGTCCATAAATTATCTTTAACAAATCCAAGGAGTTTATTTCATAGACAGTGTGCTTTTTGGCATCAATAAAAATCACACCAGAACTCTGAAACTAAACTATACACTTCTAAGTTACACATAGACTTACAAGAAAGTCTCTTATTTCTAAGAAGAAATTATTGAGTTGGAAAATTTGTAAAATCAAAATTTGTGGAACACAGCTAAAACAGTGATAAGATAAAAAGTATAGTTCTAAATGCACACATTAGAAAAGGGGAAAGTGTCAAGACAATAACATAAATATCCCTTCCTAATTTAAAGTAAAAAAAATCAAAATCCAAAGCAAGTCATTGGTAGGAAAAATAAGGATAAGAACAGAAACCAATAGCTTGCTACAAAAGCACTAAAGAAAATCAATGAAACAAAGTTACAGTTCTTTGGCAGATTAATAAAATTGAGCAATCTCTAGCAACATTGACTAATTAAAATTGAAAACACACATATCACCAGTGTTGGGAACAATGCAGATGATGTCACTGTGGACAATGCAAACATATGATGTCAATAAAGAAATAAGATAAGGAACATGACCCATATTTGACAATGTAAGTAAAATTTGTAAAATCTCAAAAAAACAGTAAGATGTACAACACAAAATACCACACTTTAGTATGAAATACATCAGTTTAACATCTTCAGTGCAGTTGATAAGACTGCACAAAATTCATGTGAAGAGACTTTCACTGATGATTTCTACTAATTAAGCTAATACCAATCATATTCAAGGTCTTCCAGGGAACACTCCCCAACTCATTTGATGAAGATGGTATTATCTCTTATCAAAACAAAACAGAGCAAAAAGAAAAAGAAAATTATAGGCTCATCCTTTAGATAAATATTGATCTGAAATCCATGCTCCAGAGAAATGGAACAGAGTATTCCAGAATGGAATGGGAATGGGATAGGAAAGGAAAAGCAAGGAAAGGAAAGGAAGGAAAGGAAAGGCAAGGCAAGGAAGGAAGGAAGGAAGGAAGGAAGGAAGGAAGGAAGGAAGGAAGGAAGGAAGAAAGGAAAGGCAGGGCAGGGCAGGGAAGGGAAGGGAAGGGAAGGAAAGGAAAGAAAAGGAAAAGAAAGGAAAGGAAAGGAAAGGAAAGGAATAAAAGAGCAGAAATATATATGCGTATACATTTGTTAGGAAATGGTCCCATAAGATCACAGAGGTTGAAGTGTTCCATGCAAGCTGCATAGCCACGCAAGTCAGTAGCTTGTCTCAGTTCAAGAATTCAGAAGCCTGGCAACCAGGGAAGCCAGCAGTGCAGCTCCAGGAAGGCCAGGAGACCTGAGGACCACTGGCTGAAGGCTGAAGAATAACTACTGTTAGTAATGTATTCAGTGTATTATTCATATTAAAGCAAATAAAATAAGACAAGGAAAAGAAATAAAATGTATACTATTTTAAAATACACTTATAATACAATAAAACCTACAAAACACATCTTATACATAAATTCAATAAGATTATATGATATGAGAACAGCATGCAAATTCAATTACTTATAAAGACATGAGTACCAAAACTTAAAATATTTTATCATTAATTAAAAAATATAGGGCTGGAGAGATGGCTCAGTGGTTAAGGCACTTGCCTCCAGTGCCTAAGGCCCTGGGTTCAATTCCCCAGGACCCACATAGGCCAGACCCACAAGGTGGTGGCCCTGTTGCTCTCTCTCTCTCTCTCTGTATCTGCTTGAAAATGAATAAATAAAATATTAAAAAATATAGGCCAGGTATGGTGGCACATTCCTTTAATCCTAGCATTGTGGAGGCAGAGGTAGGAGGATTGCTGTGAGTTCAAGGCCACCCTGAGACTCCATACTAGCCTGGGGCTAGAGTGAGACCCTACCTTGAAAAGCAAACACACACATATGTATATATGTGTGTGTATGTATTATATAACACATTGAATGCCACAAAGTGTTCATTAAAGAAACCAAATAATATGTAAATAAATGTAAAGACAAACCATGATCATATATTAGAAAGATATCAATTCTCTCCAAATTAAGACATGTGTGATGAAATTCCACTCAAATTCACCACAGGAAGAACTTAGATATTAATGAAATTATTCTAAAATATATATTAAAAGTTGAAAGTAAGAAGAGCAGATACAATTTTGAAAAAGAAATAGAAATCAACCTGTCTGACTTCAAAACTTAAAAAAATTGTATGGTGGTGGAATGATTGCATGTGGGATTTTGCATGTTTGTGGGAGGTACACATATGTGTGGTGGTGGAATGACTGCATGTGGGTTTGTGGGGGATGCATGTGTGTGTTGAAATGTATGCATGTGTGCTTGTGTTTTAGGGGGTGCACATGTGCATGCAAATATGTATGGAGGTTAGAGGGCTTCCTCAAATGTCATTCTTCAGGAGCCATCCACATTTTCTTGAGACAGGTTACTCCTTAGCCTGAAACTTGCCAAGTAGACTGGCAAACAAGCCAGTGCACGGTTGACAAGCATAGAGATCCACCCCAGTGCAGGGTTGGCAAGCATGTGCCACTTTTCCTGGGAAGACTCAAACTCTGGTTCTCATGCTGGCAAGGCAAACACTTTGCCAATGAGCAATCTCTCCAGTGCTCAGAACTTCATATATATATGGAGGGATGGACATATAAACTAATAGAATAAATAACTTGTATTTCAACAGACATGTCAATTGGTTTTAGCAAAAGTAGAAAAAAACTGAATAAATTGGGAAAGAGCCTTTCAAACAAATGGTGTTGGAGCATTTGGGTATCCACAGCTAAGAAATGAATAGAACAAAACCAGTCTTGCACTTTGTATGAGAAGTATACAAAATAAAGCACAAACTAAAATGTGGATCTGTAAAATTTCTGTAAAATTATACAACCCTTGTAAGAAAAGAGAATACCTTTGAGATCTAAGACTGGAAAAAAATTCTTAACCATGACTCTAAGTGACAAAATCTTTCCATAAAAAGAAATTAGTGAACTTGACTTTATTAGGATAGAAAACATGGGCTACAAGAACAATTTTGCAAAACACATGTTTGGCAAATGATTCATTCTAGATTATGTAAAGAACTCTCAAAATTTAGGGCAAGAGACACAAAAAGACAAGGGTATGCTGATGGCCAATAACTGCTTGAAGAGATATTAGATGTCATTAGCCATCAGGGAAATGTGGATGAAAGCCAGAGTGAGTCATCATTACAAAGCCTAGAATGGGTAAAATTAAAAGGTTATGTAACACCAAAGGCTGGCAATGATAGGGAGAAACATCAAGCCTCCTTTGCTGGTGGGAATGTAAAATAGAATGGCCATTCTGGAAGACAGTTTGGTTGTTTCTTTAAATTGCCACTATGTAACTATCATAGCAAGTGTTAATCTCAATAAGATAGACCCTAATGTGTATTATTTATTTGGAATATACATAAATTGGAAACAACCCAGATAGTCTTCATTGGATGAACTGCAAAAATAAAAACAAAAAATGGTGCTAGGTCTATGCCATGCAATGTTAATCAGCAATACAAAGGGTCAGATTAGGGCTCAGGGGTAGAGCATCTGACTGCAAAGAACGAGACTATTAACATACAGTGATTGGAACAAGCTTATGAAAAGTACATTGATAGTAAGATCCAATCAGGAACAGTATATGCTGAATATGTATATAATCCTATGGTCTGTCTATCTATCTATCTATCTATCTATCTATCTATCTATCTATCTATCTATCTATCTATCTATAATCTATCTATCTACCCATCATCTATCTATATCTTTCTATCTGTCCATAAATTTATTTATATATCTATCATCTATCCACCCATCTATCTATCATCTACCTATTTTTTTTAAAAAAAGAATTATTTATTTGCAAGCAGATTGAGACAGGGAGAGAGACACACAAAGAGAGTATGCCATGGAATCTAGCCACTGCAAACAAACTCCAGATGCATGAGCCACTTTGTGCATTCAGCTTTATATGGGTCTTGGGGAATGAAACCAGGTCATTAGGCTTTACAGGCAAGTAACTTGACCACTAAGCAATCTCCTAAGCCCCCTAGTTATCTATCTCCTATCATTGATCTATCTATCCATTCACCATTCTATTCATCTCTCTATTATTAAAATGGCAATATTACCAGCATGTAGAACAAATTTGAGTTGTTAGCAGTGGGAAGTGGGAGTGCAATGACGTCACTCTAAGAAGGTAACACGAAGATGCTTGCTGGTATGGAAGCATTCTCCATCCTCACCTGCACTAGAGACAGTCTCCTCATTTTGGTGTTGTACTGTAATTTCACAAGCTGTTACCATTAGAGAAAACTGAATGAAGGCTACAGGGAATCTGTGAGTATGATTTCCTACAACCTCATGTGAGTTTATAATTGTCTCAAAACAAATGCTTAATTTAAAAGTGTCAAGTGAGGGAAGGGAGGCATGTTTACCTATTTTGAAAGTGTGAAGAGTTTATAGAGTGTAAAGATTGAATTGGCCCAAAATTCTCAATAGGATTCCCAGGCCTCTTTGAGATTGGTAATCAAGACTTTGTTCCAACAGCAATCTGCTATCCTTTGAAGCTCTCCTTTCCTGAGCTCCACTTTCTGGGTCCAGAACTAGGTAAGACAGGTGGTTGATTTGTTTAGTACACAGGTGTCCAAACAGGTGCAAACAAAAACAACATTTTCTGAAATCCTTTTCTGTACTTTGTGTTTTCTCTCCTGACTTGCCCGAGAGTGTTTTCATATCCTCTCGACCTCCCCAAGCCTTGTCTGGGTACTTCTCTAATTGGTGTTGCCTTTTAACCAGTTACTCTGCAAATTTCTAGGCCTAGATGAAACAACAGCAATTACCACCACTCCTTTCTCTGTCTCTCTCTCTGTCTCTCTCTGTATATCTATATTTAGATATAGATATAAATGTGCATATATATAAATAGATATAGATAGATAGATATGGATATAGATATCTCCATGCTAAGCCACAGATCTATGTACAACACTTTTTCCTAGCTTCTTATACATAAATCTATTATATTAGGATTTCCTCAAAAAATTAAGCCAATAGGAAGGAAATGTAGACAGGGGGATGACAAACTGAATGACAGACAAATATGTAGACATTAATTTATTTTAAGGGATTGGCTCACATGATTTCTTTTGCAGTGCTGGGGATCATTGTGCATGCTAGGTAAGCATTCCACCACTGAGCCACACTGCCAGCTCTGGCTCATGCCATAGAGTCTGACAAGTATGAAAGCTAAAAGACCCCAGGAAAATGTTGGAGATACTGCTGGAGACAATATTGCCATATAGATCCAAAGGCAGTCTAAGGGCAGGATCCCCTTTTCCTTTCTCTTAAATTCTTCAACTGGTCAGATAAAACCAACCTATATTATAGAGGTAAATCTGTTTTTCCCTAAATTGATCAATTTAAAACAGGGATTTCAAACCTTTTGGCTTCTCTGGGCCACATTGTATGAAGAATTGTCTTTAGCCACACATAAAGCAATACTTTCGTAGTCTATCACTGTGGCAAATCTATACCAAATGCAAGTGTAGTGACTCTAGTGAAGATGTCACAAAACTAACCACCACGTTGACTACAACTAGAGTGGCCATATCTCTTGTCTTTCTAATTGAGTGAATAATATTCTCATTGATGGAACGGTAAGTAAAAACTCATCTTCTGACAATGTAACACCTTCACTCCTATCTCCTCACAGTATGTTTGGTCTCCATGGAAATGCATCTCAAGGAGAAGCTGAGGTCCTACACATTGTGGAATTTGATAACTATTACCGACCCTCCTGGCCCATCTTGATTTTTATCTGTATCTGTGACTTGTCCTCACCCCCCCTCCACTCTAGATTCTTCTCATTTTCCCCCAGTCTCGTCCAAGAGAAGATGGGTTCATTCATTTTCTGTTTGGCACTGTGACACAGCAGGTTACTCAGCAGCAAGAAGAAACTATTTTCCTTGGCCAGAATGTGAACAGGACATGCCTCAAGCTCCTGTGCACCTGCCATTGAGCTGACTAGCACTTCACTTGGGCCCCTGCTCTGCCTGATGTGAGAATCATATCATCATTCTAAACCTTCACTTGGTTACCTGTCTTCTGCTATGGCATTGCCATTACCTGCTTAGCTCCCAAGATTTCAGGTGGCCCTGGTTACCTGGTCTTGTCAGGGTTCTTTCCCCAGATAAGTATCTCTGTCTCCTCATCCTGTAGAGTCTTTGTTTTAGCCTGAAAGTATAGATCTCCAACCCATATCTAGTTAGTACTATGCTGATGAAATTGCCTCATCCACAAGCAAGAATGAACTGGAGTCATTCCATGATGAGATCGAAAGTCAGCTTTTAACTGAATTTCACCTTCTCTGAATCCTTAAATAATTCTTGAAATCTTTCACCATGGTGTAGTTCCAAGCTTCATGGGTAGGTGTCTGCTGACTGCTGGCACATGCTTGCTTGTGTTGTATTCTCTAGTCTCACTGTGCTATCAGGGAAAACACTAATATCAGCTATGGCCTCCCAACATCCTAGGACTTGCACTTATGCTGACCAGGTACCCATGGGCTTGCCTGAATTGCTTCTATGGCCCCAGTGTGTGCTCGGGTCCAGCAGCAGTCCTTGAACTTTGCCACACTGTATTACCTGCTCTCTGTAAGAGGTGCCTGCCCATCTTCCTAGTCTAAGATCGTCCTCCCAGAATGTGCTTCTGAGGTAACATGCTTTGTGTGACAGTGAAAACAAAGATATAGAGGTCAGACTGGCATGGTTGCCATGTGGATTTAGCCAGCTCACATATAATTTCCCAGCCTCTGTGATCTGATTCACAGTGTTGCTGAAAGAATTATGCAAAGAGTTCAACACAGTGCCTAGGACTGAGCCAGCCCTTGGTATCTATGCCCTACAGGGCTTGAACCATAGGCCTGGTGTTCCCCAACACTACACCTCTGAGTTGTTTTTCAAGCAGCTATTTAGACAAAACAAATCTCTGATTCATACTGCTTGCTGATTTTCATGGTGTAAATTTTCCACTGTGGCCAATTTTGTGTTATGTAATGTTACCAAACACAGAGCCAAGAAAAGATATACACAACAGGTTACCGTGAGGTAGTAAAAGAAGGCTCCAGCACACCCTGACATTGGAGCTATGTTCTTTCCTCGAACTGTTATAAGGAATTCTTTGCTAGGTGTGCTTGCCTCCAAAGCTGCCTCTCCTTGCTCTTCTGCTAGCTGCCTCCTGGGAGTGACACTCAAGAAAGCATGGTCTCATCTTTCCAAACAAGGTGATGCAAATGTTCAGCTGTGGCCATCATCATGGCATAATGTCGGTGGTAAGGACTGCCCTCCTGGGAGCCCTCCAGCATTCTGTTTCCCTTCTTATCTCACAGCTGTATGGACACCTGCCTGCAACTTTTCCTTCTTAAATGTAAGTGGCCCCAGGACTTTCATTTCTGTTGATTAAGACCAATGCTTGCAGGAATAATACCTAGGCAAACTGATTAACTATGAAGGAAACATCTGCTGTCAGGTATTGAGAAGTCCTGAAACAACCAAGATTAGAGGAGCACACTCCAACCAGGAACTGCCTGAGGTTTTCTTCATGTTTCCACTGCCATTTGCAGCAAGGAGCTGAGAGTACAGCCAAGAACCACAGCTGAACCCGAACGCTGGGAAGATGAAGGATCAGAAACTGTGTCTATAAGATGAGGAGTTTGGGCAGAAACATCAAGATAAAAGATACCAATAGAAATATAAGAGAAAGAACTACAGAAAGCAGAAATAAGATTAAATGAACCCCTCCTTGTAAAGTAGATAGCTGGGACACTCAGCCCACCACACAGCAAAGGGATGGCTGGTTTTTGCCAGGAAAGAATTCTAAGCACCCAGAGAGCCATAGAGAGGAAGAGAGAGAGAGAGAGAGAGAGAGAGAGAGAGAGAGAGAGAGAGAGAGAGAGAGAGAGAGAGACAGAGAGACAGAGAGAGAGAGACAGAGAGAGAGTTTTTGCTCTACTAGAAACCAAGAGGCTTAACTCTGTGGCTAAAGAGGAAATTGAACCTCAGATACACAGAAATATGAAAAAATACATAAAATTGAGAAATTCCCAACATGCCCAATCTCTCTTCCCTGCCACTGCCCAGAGATCAGACTGTGGGATGACATGAGCAGAGACTGAGGTCAACCTGCCGGAGACCACCAGCAGAAGACCCAGAGACACAATTCCTGAGAAGGAGTAAGGCTCCTTAAAGTTTAGCAATCTGCCTCCCACCTCCTCAACTGCTTCATGGACCCAGGGATCCATTCAGAACCTGGGAAGAACTTAGCAGATGTGGAATGTAACGTAGACTCCAATGGGAGCTCCAGACCTCAAGTGCCAGAAACTACAGAAATAGTATCAGAAGGGTAGTGGGGGAGCCTGAAGCTGAGGGACTCCTAATACCCCCTCTAGGGACATAGAAGCCCTCTAGGGACATAGAAGAGGTAGGTATAGGAATCACAAGAAGTTTGTGATGAGATGAGGTGCAGTATCCTAACAGAAATCAGGTAAAATTAGAGGTGGAGCTCTTCCCAAATCACTAAAAACATACCCGCATTCTATTTCATTTTATTGGTGCTTTATATTTATATATATATATTTCAATAGGTTGAAGTTTTATTTTCTATTTACATATACTTTTGATTTTTAAAATAAGTAGTATAAATGCTTAGAAAATAAAAATAAATAAAAATACCTAAGACCACTAGAAATCAATAGCAAGACTAAGAAAATACACAATATTCTGGAGACTGTCCAACACATTTTTGAATGAACAGTGAGTGTGTCACTGAAGAAATAATAGTGGAAATTTAAAAAATCCTCAATAAAATGAAATGAGAACACAAACTATCAGAACCTATGAGGTACAGCCAAGGCAGTCCTAAGAGGAATGAATATGATATGGGTTGCTGCTAATTAATAGTCAGCAACGAGGGGAGAGAGAGTTTTGGAATCCTCCCTTCCCCCTCCTCCTACTCTGAGTTCTTGTCCTCTAATGCCAAATAATTGTACACAGGGACAGAATTAAATTTTAATTACACATTTATTCTAATTTAGTAGATTAGGAAAAGGGGAGTTGGGTGGGGAAATTTCCCTGTTATTATGTGGGAAGTCATAGAGTTTTCCTGCCACCACTGTGGGGAAAACACGGGTCAGAGAGTTCACAGAGCTTTTATTATTTAAATAAACAGCCCAAGAAAAGATAATATAAAGCTCCCTTTATGAGAAAGAGAGGCTCATGAGAGAAAAGGTCTGGAGCCTGCCCCCCTACCCCAGCCATCATCAACAGGCCTTATCTCACTGAGGCCTGGGTCAGCAGTCCTTCTCCTTCTTTGCCATGTGGGGGAAGAGGGGCCACTTCCTCTAAGGAAGCTAGTTTTTAAGTCTGCCCCAGGTGAGTCAGAAAGACAGCTGATTGGTTCATATCTGACCAATCAGTTTTAGCACCTAGGTTGTGGCTCTAACTAGACACCTCCCCCTCAAGGGGAGGGGCTGGAAGGGTAGTGGTGGTCTCTGCATACACCTGACTGTCACAAATATTAGCTATTAATGCTCAAATTAAAAATCAGACAGATCTCAAACAAACAACCTACAGATGTACCTCAAACCTCTAGGAAAACAAGAACCAAACCCAAATGCAGCAGAAATAACAAAATAAAATAATTATTATAATAATAAAAATTAATGAAATTGAGACCACAAGAGCAATACTTAGAAGGAACCAAGCAAATAACTGGTTTTAACAAAACTGACAACCAAAAGAAAGAAGACCAAAGTTAATAAAATTAGAAAAGAAAATGAATTATTACAAGACTCTCATGAAATTCAGAAGATATTCTACCAAGTTAGAATGTCTGGAAGAAATGGATCAATTTATAAATGCATATGACTTACTTAAAGCCAAAGAAGATACATATAAGCTAACTAGACCATAAGAAGCAATGAGACTGGAGTAGTAATTCAGTTTCCCCACAAAAGCCCATCACCAGGTAGGTTGACAGCTAAATTCTACCACACTTTTAAGGATGATCTAAAACCAACATGTCTCAGACTCTTCCCCAAAATTAAAAGGGAAGCAACACTACCAAACTTATTCTATAAAGCCCTTATTACCTAATGTCAAAACCAGATGAAGAAATAACAATAAAAAGAACATTACAGACCAATTTACCTAATGGACAAAATGCAAAAATTCTCAATGAAATACTTGCAAACTTAATTTAAGATCATTTTAAGAAAATCATACATCATGATCAAATTGGTTTTATCCAAGGAATGCGAGGTTGATTCAACATATGAAAATCAACATAATAAGATATATTAATATATTTCAAGAGAGAAATTATATATCATGTGGATATATACAGAACAGATATTTGACAAATTTCAACAAAGGATAAAACAAAGTGTTCAAAATCTTACAGCAATAAGACAAGAGAAACAAATAAAAGAGATAAGAAAATGGAAAGAAAGAAGTTAAACTACCCCTTTTTGCAGATGATATGATTCCATACTTAAATGATCCCATAGACTCTGCTAGGGAATTTTTAGATCTGATAAGCACTTCAAGTAAAATTGCAGGATACAAAATCAACACAAAAACTAACTATTTTTTATATATACAAATTGTAAACTTTCTGAGAAACAAATTGGGAAAAATATCCCTGTCATAGTCAGCCACATGCCACTGGGATGAATCTCCAAACCAGGCACAGTTTGGGGAGGAAAGTATTTATTACAGTAACCGCTCCAGGGGAAGTGCCAGAATGGCAAAAGAGGCTGGCCCTTTGCACAGGTCCAAGCAACAAGAGAAACCCATCACCAACACCTCCAAAACAGGCAAGGGCACTCAACTAGCAAACAGCAGAAACTCCAGGCTTGAGCTCAGACTGCTCTTTGCATATGTGTAGCTAGAATTTCACATCCACCCCAGAATCATCTTAGGGCTAGAGCCTAGGATCTGGCCTAGGTGACACCTCCTACAGCCAGAAGGCTGGAGAAAACCTTTAATACACTTTTGAATCTATTGGGGGACATTCAATCAAACTACCACAACCCCCATTCACAATAGCTTCAAAAAATTAAATATCCAGGAATAAACCTAACCAAGAAAGTAAAAGACCTAGACAAGGAAAACTTAGAAACTAAAAAGAAATTTAATAAGTCACTAGACAGTGGAAAGACTTTCCATGTTCCTATATTGGCAACATTAATATTGTGAAAATGGGTGTACTACCAAAAGTAATCTACAGATCCAAATCAATTGCCATCAAGAACCTAATGAATTCTTTACAGACCTAGAAAAAATTCCAAATTTATATAGAAACACAAAAGACCACAGAGTTTCAAAGAAATCTAAAGCTAAAAAGTATAGCCTGGGTATCACATTACCTGAGCTCAAACCATGCTATAGAGCCATGGTGACAAAGATAGCATGTTACTAACACAAAGTAGACATTACAACTTCACAAGATTTGGTCATATAATGTATATACTTATTCATAATAAAGATATTAAGTAAAAAAGAAACATGAAGCAATTAAAACTATAAAATCTAACAGTTTTAGTAAGAATTACTAAAAGGAGTTATAAAAATATAGCAAAGCTTTTTTACACATTGGATTAAATTGGCTAAAATTAAAAAAAATCTAGGGCTGGAGAGATGGCTTAGCAGTTAAGGCATTTTCTTGCAAAGCAGAAGGACCTGAGTTCAATTCCCCAGCACCCAAGTAAAGCCAGACACACAAGGTGGTCCATGTGTCTGGAGTTCCTTTGCAGTGGCTGGATGTGCTAGCAAACCCATTCTCTCTCTCTCTCTCTCTCTCTCTCTCTGTCTCTTTCTCCCCCTCTCTCTTTCTCTCTTAATTACTCTCAAATAAATAAAATATTTTTAAAAGGGGGAACATAATAGAGGACCTAGAAGTCAATGCACACATCAATGAAACCTAATTTTTGAAAAAGGTGTCAAAAGCATACACTGAATAAAAGTTGGTTATTTGCTGGCAAAACTGATTACCCACCTGCAGAACAATGAGATTAGACTCATATCTGTCACACTGCACAAAATTCATTCAAAATGCATCAAGGCCCTTAATTTAACATCAGAAATGCTGAAACTGCAAGAGGAAAAGAGGAAAAATGCTTCAGGATATAGGCAGAGGCAAGAACTTTCTGAGTAGATCCTCAGTAGCATAGGAAATAGCACTAAGAAATGACATACAGCAATATGTGAAATTAAAAAGTTTCTGCACATCAAAAGAAACTATCAACAAAATGAACAGTCCACAGAATGTGAAAAAATCTTTCCAACTATACTTCAGACAAGGGTTTAACTAATATCTAGAATATATAATGAACTATGAGCATTAAACACACAGGAAGAGAGAGAGAACTACAAAAACTATGATTCAGATATTTTTTATAAATAACAAATTTGGAGCCTTACCAATGAAACTCAGTGAAAGAAATATTAAAATAATATACAATCTCTTTACCTGCAAGAAACAAAACCTTTAAATGAACTTACTGGTTCAGGTGAGATTTCCATAGGGAGGTGTGTGGGAGCCCCTGCAAGTAGGCATTAATCAGTGTTCCTGGGCAGACTGAGCTGTGCTGGGTGGAACCCTGGGAAGAGCTTCCTCATACACACTGGTCCTATAGCAACAGGGAGAAGATGATACAGAGTTGTGCAAGGCACGCTGAGGTCCTTGGAAACTACCAGGCAAAAACTTATCCAGTGGAATTTTATCCAGCCATAAAAATGAAATTTCCAGAAAATGGATGAAATTGCAAAATATTGTATTACGTTATGTATTATGTATACATGGAGATGAGACTAAGGCATGAGCCACTTTCATGTGATTGCTGGAAGCTACAGGATTAGACAATCTTTTCAGAGTAAAACACAGGCTCAAATCACTTCCATCCCTGAATAATGGAGTGGTTTTTTTTTTTTTGGTGTTTTGTCTCATACTAGTTGCCCTATGTAAGATGGACTCAATTATCCCTGGGAAGATAAAATACAATCTGTACCTCAACAATCTTTTATACACTACATCCAACTTTCATTAAAATATTGTTAGGTTCTCTCTCTCTCTTTCTCTTTTTCCCTCTCTCTTCCTATTTCTAGTTCAGCATATAACAAGCAACATACTGAACACCTGAAAAAATCAACTCAGATTCATCAGAGAAGTCAAATCATTCCACCCCTAGAGAACATGGAAACAGACAATTAGATATAAGAAACCACAGCTTTATTAGGAGTGACACCTGTATGCAGAACCCACCATGGTGGTGAAAACCCCAAACTATAACTGCTGAGTTGATGGAAGTTCAGATGGACTGGGCTGAGAGTGGGGAAGGACAGGTGAGGCAGACACAGGAAGGACCATCCATCTTCCCTGATTTGAACCTCCAGGAGCTCTGACTAGTTCTCAGCATGGATATCAGAGAAAATGCCATTCACGCTCTGGCAGTGTGAGCAGAACAGCAACAATTTCAAAATATGTCTGAGCATTCTGTTCCTAATGTCTGTGAACAAGATGCACTATGTTTTCTCAGAGCCTAACCAACTCTAGCACCTTTAAAGGACAGTCTCCTTTAAAAGTCATCCCTGGGAACGGTGTGGAGTTCAAGCCAAGGGGCACAGTCTCATAAAAAAACATAATTGAACACTTCTTCACAGTACTACAGAAGTCTTAACAGATCCTAAAGACCTTGTTACCAGAGCCCCTTTTATTAAATGCATAATGATCAAGCTTACAACAAAAATGATAAGACATCATAAGGCCAAAACTAAAAATTAAGAGACAGCAAGATTTATGGGTGGAGGATGTTGAATTGATAAACACCAGGAATATAAAGTTACTATGATTAATATTCTATAAGCTCTAATGCAAAATGAGACAATATGGAGGAGCATAGAAATAGTGTAGGAGAGATGTGACGATGTTAAGACTCAAAAAGAAATGATACAGACCAAAACCACTGCAATAGAAGTGAAGAATAACTTTGATAGTTGGTTGCAGAAAATGATCTCTGAGCTAGAGAATATGTCAAGAGAAACATCCAAAACTGGAAGCAGGGGAAAAAGACACAAACAACATGTAATATCATATCCATCATCGTATCTGCAACATTTACAGAAGGTGCAGCAAGGGCATTATGGCAATATTGGAAGGAGAAACAGAATGAATATTAAAATCTATAATGAGGGAAAACCTCTTTCAATCAATGTTAGACTTCAAATAACAATTCCAGTATTTGAGAAAACACCAAGTAGGATAATCTCAACCCCCAAAACTACACTGTGAAATACCTTACATAACATATACAAAATCAAAGGTAAAGAAAAGAAAAATCCCAAAAGAAGCTAGAGGAGAGACAGAGGAGTAAATTGCATTTGCTGCTTGGATCACATCCAAGTTGTCCTTACAAACTCTGTGCAAGAGTACAGTGAAATATTTAAAATGCTGAGAGGAAAAAAAACACCAACCTAGAGTTCTGTCTACAGCAAAATTACTTTTCAAAAGTGAAGGAGAAATAAAAATTTTCTCCAACAAAAAAATTGAGGAATTTATTTCCAGCAGACTTTCCTTGAAATAAATTGTAAAAGAAGTTCTTCAGGGAGCAGGAAAATGAGGTAGGTCAGAAACTCAGATCGAATCAACAAAAGAAGATCATGGAAGAAATAAGTAAAGAAAAACCAAAAAAATTTTTTCTCTTCTTAAACTGATTTAGAAGATAATATTTGCACAGAATAAGTGGTAATTTTTCTAAGTTTAGACCTTATATATAGATTAAATTAATGCAAAAATGTTATAAAGAATATGAAAGAGTCATTAGAAAGTATTATTAGGACCTGTGACATTGTTTTGTGGTATAATGATATTTGGAAATAAATTTGGCTTAGCTATACAGGCATATCATGAACATTAAAAAAGTAGGAAAAAAGTATAAATGATATGCTAAGTGGAAATAAGATAGGGTTACATACAATGTTTAATTAAAATCATAGTAGATGGGGGCTGGAGAGATGGGTCAACAGTTAAAGTGCTATCTTGAAAACCTGACAGCCTGGGTTTGATGCTCCAGTACCCACCTAAAGCCAGATGCAGAGGGTGGTGCATGTGTCTGGATTTCTTTTGAAGGGCAAGAGGCTATGGCATGCCCATTCTCATTCTTTCTTTCTCTCCTCCTTCAAAATGAATCAATAAAATATTTTTTAAAAAAATCACAATAGACAGTGAAAATCAAAAATAAGAATAAGTAAAAACAAAATTGGCAAATATTTATCCAACCATATCAGTGCTCTAAATACATAAAAGTCGGGTTGTCAGATTAGATTAAAATTAAAAACAAGACCCAATTATGTATTATCTCCAAAGCCCATGTGACATTTAAAACACATAAAGATTAAAAGAAAAAATGGAGAAAGATATATCATGCTAATGCTAATCAAAAGAAAGAGGGCCCTGAATAGAGTGGGAGGAATCCTAACCCCAAGACAAATTGCTCTGTCCTGTAACTCCCTGTCCCAGTCATTGGTGACTTCCCACACTGAGCTTGATGATTCAAGAGACCCACGAGGTTCCCAAAACAAGACAGGCTTATGTCAAAGCTCTTGAATACACACCCCAGGCCAAAGGTAAGACCCTATTGCTGAATATACCACAGACTGCCATCACTCAACACCAAGAGATTCTGCTAGATCCAGAATGGTACCCAGCTCCCAGATGGTAGCATGTGTAGTGCTGGAAGGCATTACTTGAGCTGTCAGGGGAAATTGGTCAATAATTTTGGAGAAATCAGAGGTCACTGATCTTCAACACTGACTAATGCCAGCAGAAGGTTGAGGACACTGCCATATGGCAGAAACCAGCAAGTCAAGAAGTGCTCATCTGTCCAATAGAGGCGCTAAACTTAGGTGGGTAATCATCAGCTTACTTAATGGATAAGAGATGTGCTCAGTTGCAAGGAACCCTTAATTGGAACTGGGATTCAAAACAAAATCTTATGGGGACCAAGAATTCAGGCTCCAAGGGGAAACTACCACTACCAGAGAGCTACAGAGAGGCTACACTCATTAGAATCTCAGCAAATCAACAATGTTTATCTCATTTAACCTATACTGTTCTCACTCTCTGATGGACATTTTGTTTGTATTTTTTAGAAGGCAGCAAGAACTGTGGACAACCCAATTCCACCAACAAGACATGGGATGATGGCTGACATACTGGCAGGAGATAAACCACCTTTAACCTATCATATAGGGGCCAAATGAAACTTAAGAAAGAGTGGTGAGATAACCAAGGGTCCTGCCTCCACAGCGAGTCAGATAGCCCATGAAAGGACAATGGAGACAGACACAGAGGATACTCAACACAACCCAAAGCAAAAGTCAAGAGACACTTAAGATCTCAACAATAAGGCAGACTTAAAATTCACCCACCATGACTCAGAGAACTGAATGGAAGAGGGGACACGAAAAGAATGTAAGAGCCATGGTGGGGGAGAATATGCAGAGTCATTGCCCCCCTCAGCAACAACACACAAAGAAAAAAAATAAACTGGCTACCTCTCATACAATACATAATCCCTACTCCAAGGACTAATCCAGTAAACCCACTGAGGAGGGACCCTAGGGGGTTGGGGACAGAGAGGAGGGAAATGGGGGTACCATCACAAGATTTGCTCATACAATGTATCTAATTATTGACAATAAACATGTTAAAAAAGAAACAGAGAAGCTATATTAATTTCAGGATGTACTTTAGCACAAAGAAAAGTTACCAGGAATCAGGTGAGGTATTGCATAATAATAAAAGGAATGATTTACAAGAATCCATTGCAACTCTTAACGTGTGAGTGATTAACAACAGAACATCAAAATATGTGAAGGAAAGACTGGTAGAACTTCATGGAGGAAGAGATTAATAGACGACAATCCTTAGAAACATCAACACTACTGTATCAGAATTGGGCATTGCCAGCAGGCAGAAGATCAATAAGAACAACATAGATAAAAATCAATAGCCATCAATTGCAGATAACTCACATCTATAAACCACTTAATCCAAGAAAGACAGAATTCAGAGACTTCTCAAACTCTGACAGAATATTCACCAAGATAGACATCATTCTGGGCCAGTTAAAGTAGGAATATATTGTGTATGCTCTCAAATCCAAAAGGAAGTAAACTAGAAATCAATAGTAGAAAGATAGCTGGAAAATACCAAATCCTTGAAGATGGAACAGCACATTGCCAAACATCCCATGAGTCAATGAAGATATCTCAAGAGAAATTTGGAAATATTTTGAACAAAATGAAAATGCAGCTTGTCAAAAACTGTTAGGGAACAGAAAAATGCTGGGCTTTCAGAGAAATGGATAGCATAGAATGCATACAGGAGAAACAAAGTATCATCAGTGCTTCTTCCTTAAGAAAGTAGAAAAAAGAAATAAAGGGGCTGGAAAGATAGTTCACTGGTTAAGGTTCTTGCTTGTATAGCCTAACAACTGGGGTTTTAGTCCACAGTATCCATGTAAGCCAGATGCCCAAGGGAGCACATGCATTTGGAGTTCATTTGCAGTGGTTAGAGGCCCTAGTGCTCCATGTTCTCTTTCTCTCTCTCTCTCTCCTTCTATCTCTCTCTGTGTATGTGTCTTCTCTGTCTCTCTCTTTATCTGTATCTGATTGCAAATAAATAAATAATTTTTTAAAAAGAAAAAAAGAAAAATTACATCCAATGTAAGAAAGAACAAATAATAAAAATTAATACAGAAATCAATGAAATTGAAAATAGTAAGTTAACAGATAAAATCAACAAAATCAAAGCTAATTCTTTAAAAAGCCAAATATACCTGTAAGCTAAGAAACAAAACAGACAAATAAAACAAGAAAAATAATACAATGAGTAGCACTACACTCACAAGTTTGATAACCTGCATGAAACAGACCAAATGTATGACTCATCTGCCAAAACTCATAGAAAAACAGACAATGTGAGTAGATCTAATGCGATGAAAACTTCAAATCAATTAATAATCTCTCTGAATAGAAAATACCAGGCTGAGATTGATCTACTGGTGATTGCTACAAATAGTTAAAGAAAAGAATTATTCCAATTCTCTATAATATTTTCCAGAAGAAATGTTCACTAATTTATTCTATGAAGCCACCATTACCCTAATGATAAAGACATTAGAAGACAGTAAATAGACTAAACTCTCTCATAAACATGGAACGTTTCTCTAGAACCATAAGCAACTCAAAGTCAATAATGTAATAAAAGTGATATAGCATAATTAAATGGTATTTCTTCCAATTTTCAAAAAATCAACGAATTTAATCAATCCTATCAATAAGCTAAAGAGAAAAATACACAGTCATATAAATATATGCAGGAAAAACATTTGAGAAAATCCAATATTTATTCATTATCAAAATAGAACACTGTGAGTTAAAAAGAAATTTATTTTACTCAATGATGTGAAATCAAAAGCCTTTACATGATTATTGTGATAAAAAGGTAAAGATATCTCTCCTCTTACCTCTCTGTCTCATTTACTGTCTTTGAGACAGGGCCTCCCCCTGCAGCACAGGCTGACCACAAACTCATGATTCTCCTACTTACTCCAGATTCCCAGGGGCTGGGATTACAGGCACAAGCATCACATCTGGCTATAGAGAACAATGGAAGTGCAAATCCCAAATTAGGGCTGGAGAGATGGCTCAGCAGTTATGACCTGGGTTTAATTCCCCAGTGACCATATAAAGCACAAAGTGGTACATGAGTCTAGAGTTCATCAGCAGAGGCTAGAGGCCTTGGCATGCCCCTATTCTCTCTCTCTCTCTCTCTCTCTCTCTCTCTCTCTCTCTCTCTCTCTCTCTCTCTCACATTTCTTTCTGCTTGTATATAAATTTAATTTAATTTAATTTAAATGTATTTCATATTATTAAATACTAAATATTATTTTTTAAATTAGAAGTATCATACATGATACAAAATACAATGTGTTCAGCTCAACTCCATAAGTCCCCATAGTTTTTCTTTCAACTGAGCCATAATACCAAAAAGCAAACCCATAATGGCACAGAATATTCACATTGCAAAAGATAACATGAGGCATGGCAAAAACAGATTGAACCAATACAAGATTTAAAACAAGCAGGGCAACATCAGTCTCTAACTCCAAGTTCAATAATTCTAACCAGTAACAAGTCTCTTGGAGATCTGATTCCACCCCTCCAACTAGTCTACTCAGTCTGGGAAAACTTCATCTGGTGCTGGCAGCTCTCATTGGCAGCCATCCATAGTCGTGGTAGTGTGAATGGATGTCCCCCAATAGATTCAAAAGTGTAAATGTTTTTCTCTCTGGAGGAGGTTTCACCTTGGCTGAATTCTAGGCCCCCCAGCCCAAAGGTGATTCTGGGGTGGATGTAAAATTACAGCTATACATATGCAAAGGGAGGTGAAGTCTGGCAGTCCTGATATTGTTTTAGTTAGTGAGAGTGTGCTTGCTTGTTTTGGAGGTGCTGATGCAGGTCTGTCTCTATGCTTAGATCTGCAAAAGGGGGCCAGCCTCTTTCACCATTCTGACACTTCCCCTGGATCTGTTATTTCAATAAATGCTTTACTCCCAAAACTTGTGTGGAGATTCACCCCAGGAGGTGTGTGGCTGAATCCGACAATAGTCCTGGCATTTCACTGGGTCTCCACTGCAAACCACAGTTCATCCTCATGGCTTTATTAGGTCTCCATGCAGGCAATCCAGCACACCTGCTTCACACTGCCCATAGCCATTTTTCAAAAACAAAACTGTTACAAATTCAATGACCCTTTCTTCCTGCATTTGTTATACTCCATAGTCCAAGGTGGGCTACCAACTTGTTAATACAGGAGGAACAAAGCATTCAGGCCCCTTACTTCAAAGACTCCACAATCTTCCTTCTGTCCCCATGCAGATCATCTGGCCCAATCTCAATGGTTGTCATCTCTTGAACAAATGCAGCTGGGGCAGAAGTTTTATTTCTTTCTGTGCCATCTCCATGTGCTCACACCAGTCCATTGCCATGCAAAGCAATCCTACACCAGTTCTCAGGACACAGGCAGGCAGGATGCAGCAAGCTTCTCACAAAAACTGCATCTGGCACAGTCCCGACAAAGTTCTCTCTCACCCTTGTAAGCCAAACCTCACCGTTCATAGTCCTTACTGCATTCAGGTCTTTCAACTCTGACCAGAATGGTCCATGAAGCTGTACTTACAGCACTGCAAGGTGTCTCTTAGGCTGAGATTTCAAATCTTTCCACATCCCTCCTGCAGATCAGTTCCAAAAGGTCCAAAGCTATAAGATCAGGGTTTTAGTAGCAACAGATGACCCTACATCCTGGTACCAAATCTGTTGTTGTCAGCTTTCTCCTTTGCTGCACAAAAAGAACCAACCAAAGCTACTTATAGAGGAATGGGTTTATTTGACTTATGGACTCTAGAGGAGACTCCATCATAGCATGAACAGAGGGATGGATATCACCTCCTCTACAGCACTGCAAAGAGCAGCTGGAAGGTGTGCCAAACACTGGCAAGGGAGAGTTGGCTTATAACCCCCATAAGCCTGCCCCTAACAACACAGCTCCAGAGAGGTTGTAAAGCCCAAACTGCCATCAGCTGGGGATTGATCATTCATAACACATTCATTTGTTTGTGGGGAACACCTGGATCAAACCATGACAATGGATGATAGAGTAGGGCAAAAAAAGAGACATCAATATAGAATAAGGAATAATAGGAAGAAAGAGGTGTTTAGAGGGGGGCTGGAGAAGTGGGACAAAGAAGGATGGTAGGAGAGGGTTATGTAAACTTTAATAAAGAGTTTTTTATTTTAATAAAAAGTAAAACAGCAAAAAAGACCCTTCATCAAAGCAGAAACACAAATGGCAAAAACATATGTAAAGATTTTCTCCATTATATACCGTTATGGAATTGCAGATAAGAACAACATTGAAATCCACTGTATCTCTTTTAAAATGGACAACTGAAACAGTGATGACCCTAAAGTTGAGGTAAGAGGAACTTTTACTAACTGATATTGGATACAGCCACTTGGGATTCAGTATAGAATATACTGTCAAAGTTAAACTCAGTCTTGTCATGATTACTTCTTGGTGTTTTTTTCAATAAGTTGAAAACTTTATGTTCATGCTTATGACAGCTTTATTCAGAATTGCTAAGACTTGAAGGACCCAAGATGTTCTACAGTAAGTGATAAAAGCCAAGGTTGGGGAGGAGTGCTTTGAAACACTACCTTCCACAAAGTGGCCTATGCATTTATGACCTCACAGTTTTTGCTGCTACCTGCACAATATCTGCATAATATGAGGGCAAAAATGTCATCAAAACAGAAGAAGGACTATTTGGAAAGAAGGGATTCAGTGAAGGAAAAATGGTGAAGGAAGCTGAGGGGTAGAGATTACAATCATTGTACATATGTATAGAGGTTGACAATAAAAATTTAAAAATTAAATTGTTGAACAGTGACAAGGGAATATTATCCAGTGCTAAAAGAAATTAATATCAAGCCATGGAAAGACATAGAAAATCTTAAATGTATATTGCTAAGAGAAATAAACCAAGCTCAAAAATAATCTCCTATGTGAGTCCACTTATGTGACCTACTTTTAAAAAAATATTTTATTTATTCATTTCCAAGCAGAGAGATGAGAGAGAGAGAGAGAGAGAGAGAGAGAGAGAGAGAGAGAGAGAGAGAGAGAGAGAGAGAGAAAGCGCACAGCAGGGCCACCACCTTGTGGGTGTGGCTTATGTGGGTACTGGGGAATTGAACTCGGGGCCTTAGGCACTGGAGGCAAGTGCCTTAACTGCTGAGCCATCTCTCCAGCCCATCTGAAAAGGCAAAACTATGTTGACTAAAACAATCAATATTCCCAGGACTTGGGAGCAGGGCGAGTAACAGGAGAGCAGAGGATGTTTAGGACAATGGAGTTATTCTAGATGATACTGGAATGGTGGATACATGCTGATGTGGTTTGCATGTGTTCCCTCCAAACGTGAGGGGTTAATCCTCAAGGCTAATGTGAAGGTATTTAGAGGTGGTGCAGGCAAGCATAGGGAATGATTATCAACCTGTACCAAGCTGTACATACATCCCACTACAAACAATGAAGTAGGTTTCTCATGCTCTAGTGACCATTATTTGAGATGGGCTTCTACTCAAGTATGTTTTTAGATATGTTGTTGCAGTCATGCCGCTGGGATGAATCTTTAAACCAGGCCCAATTTTGGTGAGGAAAGTATTTATTAAAACTACAGATTGAAGGGAAGTTCTGTTTACAGGTTCAAGCAGAGAGAAAAACCCATCACTAACACCACATACAGAACAGGAAACAGGCAGGAAGGCTGAGGGAAGAAGTCTTTCCCCTTTATATAGGCTTAGGGTGGGGTTTTGCAACCCTATTCCAGACTTAATGGCTTCCTGAGTCTCTGGAATTTCCTTCCTACATTGCCCACACAGAAAAGGATGTTTACTTCTAGCTTCTTTGAGCTTCTTTACATCATGCCCCTTGCCTTCCTATAAACATCCTCAGAGACCTACCTAAGATAATTAAAAAGATCAAGTTGACAACAAAACATATATCTAGGACTGAAACTGCAGGTATTCATCTAGCCTGGACTGGTTTTGAGTACAGGTGCAGTTCGACAAACTCTGTCTTCTAAATGAACTTTTAGCAATAATCCTCTATTTATTATGCTTATGAATGATTAGACATAAATGTGATTAAAATGGATGTATCATGGGAAAGGGGCATGAGCAGTAAAGAAAAGTTTATATGACTCACCTGTCAATCAAATGAGAGTACCACCCAGACTGTGCCCCTAACAACTGACCCCTACCTCTTGTTGACCTCATATAAACAGAGTCCTTGAGTGCTTTCCATCAAGTGGCCAGCTGACTAGCAGTTTATGCAAACCTTTGCTATTGCATTGCTTTTATTAAAATTTTCATGTTCTACATTTTGTGTGGGCTTTCTCTAATTCTTTGAATAAGGCACCAAGAACCTGGAAACAGCCAAATGAAGACCACCCATAACAGAGATAAGGTCTTTAAGAGGTGACAATATTATGAGAATTCATTCATGAATTCATAAATGGAATTAGGGCAGGCTTCACAACACTCAGTTCTTTCTCAAACTCAGAAATAAGGAGCCATTTGGAGTCAGAACACAGCCCTCACCATACAAATGAACCTGCAAATATCTCAATTTTGGATTTCTCAGCCACTAGAACTGTGAGAAATAAAATTCTGTTACTTATGGATTGCCCAGTGGCAAGTGTTTGGTTTAAACACATGCCATTACACACTTATAAAATCATAGACTATACAGGACCAGAGTGGAACTTAATGTAAACAGTGGATTTGGGTGATAATGATGATCAGTGAGGCTCTTCAGCTCATAAGGTATGCCCTCTGGCACTGAAGTGATAATTGTGGGGGCTTTACATGTGTGGGGCATCAGATGTGTGGTAATTCTCTGCAACTTATACTCACTTATCTTGTGAACTTAAAATTGCTCTAAAATATAGTTTATGATTATTATAAGTATATACAAACATATATATTTATATATGAAATGTAAAACATAAAATGAACTAATATTTAAAATAATAAAAACAGACTTGTAAGTGACCTAGGTAAGCATCAAAGAACTGTAAAAGATATAATAAGCCTGTGAAAGGTAGCTAAGCTACAGAAGGGAGATTTAAAAAGAAAGGTAAAATGTAGCAGATAACGTTTTGTGTGTTCCAGTATTTAAAAGGAAAGTGTCTAAATACAAGGAAATATAGAAAGGAAAAAAGAGAATGGCTGAAATGATAATGATAAATTGAGAAACACTAGAAGCTCAAGCATGAAAAATTCAAAGAAAACAAGATTCAAGCACATAATAATGAAAGGACAAAGTTGATTAGTGAATCAACTGTTTAACAATTGATATTCATGAGAAGCTGTGTCATGATGTGGAAACAAAGAGACATGTCAACAAAAAGATATCCAAATAAGAACATGTAAAGGGTCTGTTGCTGGGAGGAAACCACTGATGGGAGGAAAGGGTGTATTTAGCCTTACAGACTTGATGACAGAGAAAAGATCATGTTACATATCTGGGTTACATATCTGGGCTTGCCGCCTGGCTAATAAATCTCAGGGTCTACCACTAGTGACACACCTCCTCTAGCAAGGCTCCAGCTCCTGAATTGCTACCATCAGGCCATTGAGTATGAGGCTTAATCACAAACATATGAGGAGCATGTCACATTCAAGATACTACAGGCTCTATCTCCTTACCCATTAGTAAATGTAAACTACATCCTTCATTAATGTATACTCCAGGGGCTGGGGATGGAATTTAGTTGGTTGGGTTTTTGTCTACCATGCACAAGGGCCTGGATTTGATCCCCAACACCACATAAAACTGGACAAAGTGTTACATGCCTATAATTGCAGCACTTTGGAGGTAGAGGTAGGAGGGTCAGAAGTTCAAGATCATCCTTGGCCATATAGCATCTTCAAGGCTAGTCCCTGTCTCAAAAATAAATAAAATAAAATGAATAATATCAATAATGGTAGCAGAACTGCTTCTGAAAACTTTTTAGCATTATGTACATCAAGCTGAACATATGAATGCTGATGACTCAGAAATCCAACAGAGAAGCAAACATAAATCTACCCAACACATGTACAACATTTGGTCATTTTATAACTCTAAATGAAAACAAGTCAAAAGTCCACTAACATTAGAATTCATAAATTGTGGCATATTCCTACAATGAAAATCCTCTATAGCAATGAAAATGAGCTTCATGTAGAAATGTAGAAAAATCTCTAAGGTTGATGTTGAAGGAAACAATGGTCAAAAATGTAATGGGATATATATATATGCATGTTTCAAAGACCTATAGCAGTAGCACCATTGGAATTCTGGAGGCATCATCTGGTGAGATTGTTTAAAATGACTTAAAATGAGCACCAAGAAGCAGGAAGGCTGGTTGTATTTTTATTCTTATTTTGGTTTGGGCCAAAGAGAACTCACTTTGTTAAAATAAATTGAGATATTTATTTATAATAAGTCTGCTTTTGCATGCATTTTATATTTCTTTTTTGAATTTTATATTTCTTAAGTTATATTTTAAAACTCTGGCTTTGTAGCTGGGCACTTTGTGACCATGCTTCCTATACTAAAAATGGTCATTATTGATTGAGCACTTCCTGTATACTAGAAACTAATGGTAGGAATAAGTGTTTTATGTTAAATTTTCTCAGTACACCTTTTAAGATAGAACTGTCCTCATTGTATAGATTTTATAGATGTATACAGCTGCTACTCAGAGAGATGAACCTGACTTCCAAAACACGCCTTTCTGATTTTAAGACACTGGGCCCTGTCTAGCTCCTTGCTTTCTCAGTCTTGGGGGCTGCATAGAGAAGAATGGCCTCATAACCAAATTACAGTTACACAAAAGGCAGAGGAGTATTTTCTCTGCTCCCCCGTACTCAGCCTCAAGCTTGCAATCATTGGAGAAGGTTGCTGAAACCTGGCAGGGGCACCTATGGCTTCCTGTCTTTTGTCTTTGTACCCTCAGCATACAGCGTGTCCAGGGTAGAAAGAGCTTGGCCTTTATTTAGGCTGGTTGGTTATTTGGATAACCTTGAGCAAATGCCTTAATTACTCTAAATCTTTACTTAGTTTGCTTCTACATTTGTCTAAACATTTCTTAATGTTCCAGAGGAGAATAAGTTACTTTTAGGAGATGATCAGCACACAATTCATGTGCATTGTTCTTTCCTTCTATTCTTTATTCAGTTTCTCTGAGCCAGGCATGGGGGTGGAAGCCAGTAGTCCCAGCCCTTGGGAAGCTGAGGCAGAAGCTGGCTCACATAGTGAGTTCAAGACCAGCCTGGGATATGTAGTGAAACTCTGATTCACTTTTTTCCCCTTTAATTTTCCACCCTCACTACTTCTCTTTTCTAATATCTATTCTCCATCTGTCTTTTCCTCCTTGCTCCTAGGAAGTCAGACAATGAACTGTCTCAGTGGGCTCTGTTGTTGTTGAAAATTAGAGGACAAAGGCTGGAGACTAGAGAAGTCACGGTGTGCATTCCCCCAGCTCAGCTCGCTGCCTGTGAGTCACCATTGGAGGCTTTCTCATAGCCTGGGCTCTGGTCAGGCAGCCTTCCCATTGTAAGAAGATGCTCCCCCTCCCCTTTCCCCCTGCCCTTGTTGTCCTTGAGAAGTAAAGGCACACGACAGTCTCCAGCCCCAGGCTGTTCTACTGTCCTCATGAGTTTTCTTCAGCAGGGCTCATCTGTGCAAGTGCTCTCCTCAAATCCTCGGTGCCCAGGAACCGTCTCTTTCTTTCCATGGAGGATTCTGGCTGTTAAAGCAGCCTCCTCTGTCATTTCCTCCCGAATGCAACAAGCGCCATCTATGTGAGATAACTTAGTGGGTCCTGGTAATAAGCTGCTGAAGGAAGAAGATTAAACCAGTGTGGGCTGCACACCTCAAGCAGAGGCAGAAGCTACAGTGTAAAGACAGTTAGGGTAAATGTGAAGTGATTCCAGCATACAAATTCCTCCAATATGTGCATTGATTTCCCCCAAAAAAACACAAGGAGGCTGGGTTCATATCAGAAGTAAAAGCTGTAATGGTTTGATCCAGGTGTCCCCCACAAACAAATGTGTTCTGAATGATTGATCCCTAGCTGATGGCAGTTTGGTTATTAGAACCTCACTGGAGCTATGTTGTTGGGGGCAGGCTATGGAGGTTATAAGCAAGCTTCCCCTTGCCAGCTGCCGCTGTTTGCAGTGCTGTGGCGGAGGTGATGTCCACCCCTCTGCTCATGCCATCATTTTCCTGCCATGAGGGAGTCTCCGCTAGAGTCCATAAGCCAAAATAAACCCATTCCTCCCAAACAGCTTTGGTTGGGTTCTTTTCTGCAGCCAGGAGAAAGTTGACTGTCAACATCATCTATAAAAGGTCCCTGTCATTTTATAAAATATATGACTTGAAATATATTACAGAGGCCTCATCAGTGCTTTCTCCTGTTAGAGACACTACCCCAAGCCCCTAACACACTAAACCAATCTGGCTTCTTTGCATTTCTTCAAAAGCATGCCTAAAAGTTGAAAGATTCTTGGTCAGCTCACAATCAAAGCATCCTCTCCAGCTAAACCAAGGCTACTGGTCATGTGCTTTCTGGAGTCAGGTGGAATCATGTGCCTCAGGAACAGTGATGAACACTGCTGGCACTGTGAGATCCCAGCAGGCCAAGGAGGGGCTCAAGGTAAATGTATTAGTTCTGGTGGTGTGTGGAAATGCTCTACCTTCTGTGCAAGCCAAGTGGAATAGTGGTGTGGATGCTACGGATGAGATGTTGGCCTGAGGCTCAGAGACTGAGCAGGAGGCTCTAGGTATGTGAGCCACAGAACAGCCATTTATAAGGAGGCTTTTGTAGACACCTTGCAGGCTTCTCTGGGATCCTCAAAAGGACTCAGGACCATTCTACAGCTGAGGGGACAGGACAGAGGCTCAGAGACGGTAGTGAGAAAACGAAGCATACTCGAGAGAGTGAAAAGAATATTTTAAGCACACTCTCTCAAGTCCCAATCTGCACTACTGAGTGGGTGCAAGGCCATGCTGCTCCTCACAGTGGGTGCTTCATTCGTGAAGAAAGAAAATCACTTTGGTTCCAGGAAACCGAGGCAAGCACAGCCTTGCTTGTCAGATGTCAGCATTGCCCTTTGGGATCTATGTATTTCTGAAAAAGGCTTAGTTGTCAGAAAGGAGGAGCATACAAACTGGGAAAACTTCATTGTAGCAACCGTGGATCACACAGAGTCTTGTGAATTCACTCCTGTACTTCAAATCTAAGATCACACAGCTGTCATGTCAGAGCAAAATGCAAGACCAGGTCACACATTGATGTACAGCATTGTGGATAGGGACACGGATACCTTTTCTTCCTCTCCTTTCTCTAAGAAGCCAGGCCTAGAACAACCAGCAAGCACCCACAGGTTCCAGGCTCCATGCTGACACTTGCATGTGTAATGTCAGAAATCATCTCTGTTCTTGGGCTGTCAGCCTGTCACCTCTCTCCACCATGTGCTATATGGTCTGAATGTGTATGTCCCCTCAAAATGCACACTGAAATCCTGACACCTTGAGGTGACAGTAATAGAAGACAGGACTTCCTTGGTAATTGGGTCCTAAATGGGATCACCACTCTTACAAAAGGGACCCTCCAGAGGGCACTTTGTGAGGACACTGCAAAGGCATCATCTAGGAAAAAAGCTAGGAAGTAAGCACTCGCCAGACATGACCCCACGCTTCAATCAGGAATTCCAGAATTCTATTCCTGTTGCTGATAAGCCACCAAGTCTCAGTGGCATTTTGATATCTCTACCAAGCTAACACCCTATGTAAGCCAACCACTGAACTTCTCTGAACCTAGTTTTCCTCAGTGGTAACCCTGTGTGATCAAGGTGGGATTCGATGATACCCGATGATGATCAGGGAAAGCTCAGGCACACAGCACGCAATCACTGAGGTCCAGATAATAGAATTCTTACCAAAAAAAAAAAAAACAAAACTGAGATTATTATCATCCTTGTGTAAAGAAAACAGACTCAATGTAAAACTATGCTTAAGATGCCACTATCAATAAATTAAGACCTTGCCACTTTCCTCTTTAATTTTTAAAAATATTTATTTGTGAGGAGAGAGGAGAGAGAGAAAGAGAAAGAGAGAGAGAGAGAGAGAGAGAGAGAGAGAGAGAATGTCAGGACCTCTTGCTACTACAAAGGAACTCCATGTACCACTTTGTTCATTTATACATCTGGCTTTATGTGGGTACTGGGGAATCTAAGCCAGGCTGGCAGGATTTGCAAGTAAACATCTTTAACTGCTGAGTCATCTCCCTAGTCCCCCTTTTGATTTTTTTTAAGAAATTAGTATCCAAAATCATGGATTTTCTTGGGACATTTTCATAAGTATTTATCGTTGCTCCTGCTGTTCCATTGCCTTGTCTTGATCATCTCTTTTGCAGCAGGATCAGGCTCCATCTCCCATGACCTACAACACGGGGGTTCCTACTGTGCCCTGGTGATGGGATTTGTCCTCCGAAGGGTCCAAGCCCCAGAGCCATATCTGCAAGGCACTTCCCACATTGTCTGACTCTTCTGGCTACTATTCCAATCTTCACCTCAGATAAATATTCAACTGGGAAGATACCTAAACATTAATGTAAGATTGGGTGGGGGCTTGCTTGAGCATAAACTCTGCAGGGCAGTGTTTAGAGCTTTTATAAAGGAATTTTTAGACTATATTAAAGGATATGAACCCCTTTCTTGAAAAATATTGATTCATAAACAACATACTGAAAGGTTCTTCACACATTGTGAGTTGTACCTGAGGACTTTATGAATTCCTGATATGAGTGAAATCTTTTTTAAAATATTTTATTTATTTATTTGAAAGGAGAGAGAGAAACAGAGAGAGGAGAGAGAGAGAGAGCGAGCATGCCTCCAGCTGCTGCAAACAAAAGATGCATGCACTACTTTTTGCATCTGGCTTCATCTGGGCCTGGGCACTGGGGAATTGAACTAAGTCATAAGTCTTTTCAGGCAAGTGCCCTAACTGCTGAGCCATCTCTTCAGCCCAAATATCTTAAATCTATTTCTTCCCCTGGAATGAAATGGTTTATCTTTCTGTAGACAGAGGGGTTATTCCTTGAGGATAAAGGAGAAGGAACCAGTCTCCTTCTGAGTAAACTTTGAAGACCCTGAGTCTTATCTGGCTGTGGTAGATTCAAGGGAAAAGATACCCAGCACAGTTGAACTCTATGGTTACCATGACCTTACTAGCTGACACCTGCTGTTGCAAGGACAGAAGCAGATATTTATTACATCAGTCAGACTTTTCCTCATTGGGACCCAAATACGTGAGTAAAACTACTTAAGGGAGAATAAGATTATTAGACTAGAGATTTATTATTAGTCCTAGAGATTTCAGTGCATGATGTCAGATAGGGTGAGGGAGAGCTCAGCAGCTCATTCCCATGGCTGCGAAGCAGAGAAAATGCCAATTCTAGTAGGCCTTCCCTTAATTTTATTTCTATTTCACACAGAGTGAGCTTTCCTGCCTTAGTTAATCCCATCAGGGAGTGTTCTCATTGACATACCCTGATTGTGCTTTGCTAATCTGCTAAATGCTTCTTGATCCAATCAAATTAGCAACATGAACCATCACAAATCCATCTTTTGTCAACTTGACAGCCAAACACATCATAAACCATATCATGCCAGCCCTGTGGTGGACCAGTGCATCATACATTAGGGTGTCCAGGAACAAACAGAATGACTGCCCTAGTAGGCTTTTACCTTTTTTTCTTCTGTATCCAACATAGCCCATTCCTGCCCACCTCCACCCCATAGACTTTGAAACAATGCCACCCATATTAGGGGCATGTGTTCCCTTCTGGAAACAATCTCCCAGGCACACTCAGAATTATACTTCATTAATATCTTGGGCATTTATCAACCTAATTAAATTAATAATCAAGATCAATATCACATTCACCCAGACACCCTGAGGTCACTAAGAGAAGGCAGATGATGTAGAGGCTAAGGGGCCTATTGGTGTTAGTGACACTGCAGCTTGGGACAAAGAAGGCCAGCCTGGTTCCTGCTCCCCACCAGAAAGAGCTAGCATCAACAGCAGGGACATGCATGCAGCTTCGAAGGGAGCCGTGTGAGGCCGGCACTATCCTCGTCCACTAAGCTAAACAGACCATGTCTTCAGTTTCTGTTTCTCTATGTGTACCTTTAATACTTTATACCTGGCAAGATGATCTGAGAATAAGAGATTGTTTATAATTGGAAGAGTCTGAAAAATGGTATGTGGTCAATAAATAGTTACTGATATGGCTATGATCAAAATAATTTATTTGGAAACAATTATGATATCATGGAGAATAATTGGACCTTTTTGCATATTTCACAGATTCTGGTAGAATCTCAATACTTCAGAGTAAAAAATCAGTCAGGAGAAGAGTGCCTGAGTGTGTACCAGGACACCCAGCAGGAGAGAGGCCACCTTGTAAGAGGAAAGCCTCCTTCCTGGACAGCTGGTTGCACAGTACTTCTTGGCAGGTTGTTGCATTGGGCAGGGGTGCTCTGAAGCAGCCTCTTTCCTCCCTTGTATCCTGCTTCCAACTTTAATGATCAGGACTCCCCTGCCGGAAGTGCATTACTCTGTGCTTTTAGTTCTATGTGTGTGCTGGATCGGCTGAACATGTCTGCATCAACCTAGATGTGTGCACGTGTGAATATGCATCTCTGTGAAGTCTCAATATGCTGCTTTTATTTGAGCTTTGACACCTGGTTGCCCCTGGCAACTTCATGCTAGAATCTGCCAGCCACTGAGCTGTCCTTGAATACACTTGGCCCAGGGGGAAGCTGTCTCTTGCAGATCCTGGTCACTGCCATGGCACATTTCCATAGCTTGAATTCTTCTGGCTGCAGAGACAAGCTCTACTGTCTCTGGAGCTCAGTGTCCAGTTCAGACATGAGATAATGAAAGCTGTAGAGGTTAGGGATGATCAGAGAGTACTGACATTCCTTCCTCTGTTGTATCCAAGTGACTCTTAGCTCACTATTGGTATCTGAATATGTGAATTTCTCTCATGAATAATCTCTTCTGACTAAAAGTACTGCCGAGAGAAAAATAAGACAGTGATTAAAGTTACTGGCAATGAAAAGAGTTATTATTCAGACTTTCTTGATATGAAGGGTGAGGATAAGAATCAAGCATAATTTCATTTATTAAAAACAACAAATGGTATGAAATAAAAGAATGTTTTAGGTATTGAAAAATCTTACATTAGGAACAGAAATGCTGCCTCTTTTGCTGTGATTAAAGAAAGGAAAGGTCAGTGAGAAAATTTGTGAGCTTCTAATGTTGTGTTGCCAAACCTTGGAGCACCATGCAAAGCTTTAAGACACAGGAGCTCATTCACAAGCTGATACTGACAGGCATGAAGGTTTACTGTGCATAGAGGCAGAGGTATACCATTAACTAACCCTGTAGACATGGAAGCAGAAAGTGACGTAGAGATCCACATAATCCTTTAGGCATTGTCCACATGTATGAGATATTTAAGCACATTTAAATAGAATTATAAAATTTAGTGACATACAAATATTCAATCCTTAAACTAAGGTATTTTTGAAATAAAGCAGCAGCTGCCATAGGAAGTAAATACTCCGTCATATCATCCCTCCAGTGGCCTTTTCTTCTGGTATCACGTTCCTCTTTCAGAGCTTGAAAATACAAAGATTAGGAATAGGATCAATTTGTTTTGGCATGATTTGCATCCAATAGTATTCAAGAGTGGTTCTTTTTGGAGGGTGGTGCTTGAGGCTGCTCCATCCACTTGAGCCTATATGTCCTGAAAGCCTAAAAAGTTCTCTCGTGCCCTTATCCACAGCCTTAGGAGCTTTTCCTACTACATCAGAGAAGCCCACCATTACTGCAGAGGTATATGAACAAAGGCTGGACATTCACTTTTGGGCTTTCAGAAGTTGAGATCTTTGTCATGAAAACCAACCTCATCAGCTCAGCCTGACTTAACCCATGGCTGACAGTGTGCTATTCACTCCATAAAGGTCCAGGAATGAGAGGAAACTTTGGGATGCTTCAGGTGGTATTGGGGACACACATATCCAGGGAGAGGGTAAGAAATTTAAGTCAACAAGATGGCTAAGTGTATGGCATGTCCTTAAAATACACAGAATCTGTAAAGGCCAAATGTGGATTCAGTCAAAATGTTAGGGTAACCTGAAGTCAAAGTGAACACACAGAGATGGGAAGTGCTTCTTATGTTCTCTGAATTATGACCCAATCTCCCCAAGAGCCTTCTAAGATCTTGATATCCCTGCAGTTGATGTCCAGCCTGTCCCTCCCATTGTCTGCTGGCTGATGTCAGTGGACTCCAAATAGACATTGAACAATGGGGCATGTTGCCGGTATTCCTGAGACCCACCTGGAGTGAAGGCGATCGAACCACTGTGCCTAATAACAGAATTCAGGCCATGGCTGCAGCATGTCCAAAGAAGCAGTCTACCTCCATTCCAGAGAACAAGAGCATAGGGAACGGACACATTTTATTATTAAACAACTTTAATCCAAATGTTGATTATTATTTGCAGTGTCTGAAGGCACAAAATATACCTAAAATGTATGGAAGAGTCTAAACAGAGTTATAAATCCACAGAGCAAAGCATGAAAAAGATACATTCTGAGCTGACACAAATTCTGGTTTTTGTTGTTGGTTTTCCCCCTAGAGAACTTGCTAGAATATCAATCATTTCCCCTTATGCCATGGACAGGAAACTCAAAAGACATAAACAGAGTGAAGCTTAATACCAGGTAGTGTTGAAGGCTTTCTCCCGAAAGATGATGGTCTCTCTCTCTCTCTCTCTTTTCTTCTCCTCTCCTCTCTCTTCTTCTCTCCTCTCTCCCTCCTCTCCATCTTTCTCCTTCCCTGACACATTCTAAGCAAAGAAATTCAAGAACACATTCATGGTACAGCAAAGAAGATAGGTCATGGGGGGGAAGCAGACTTGAGTATAAGATAAGGTGGTTGAGACCATAGTTTGATTTTTAAAATGGTGATCATATATATGAAAAACTGACCATCCAGGGCAGGTTTCCCAAAGTATTCATGGAAAAATAGTGGATTGCTCATTTTTAGGCTCCTGGTTAGCCAACCCAGGCTTTGCCATGCATACCCAGCTCCAGGCTCCACACACTGATTAGAAATGTATTAATGAATCACTCAAAGAAGCAAGAACTTGAGGCCACCCCCCCCCCGAATCCAAAGATAAATAACATAATTATAAATGCTCTGTTTACTCCTCAATCATGTCACCAGAAATGAATCCTAGGCTGGTTATCATCCTCATGAATACATCTCTCCAGTAGATTAGCAATGATGGAGAGGAAGCAATAGAGAGGACTTCATCTCTCCCCTATGCATAAACCTAGGCTCTCAATATCCTGAATTCTGATGGGGGTTCCAGTGCTACACTGGTTGGTGTGGGTTTGGGTTTAGTTCTTCATCCCAGCAGTTTCAGAGCTTAAAATCACCTTCTGGTTGTTCTTTACTTCCAAAGTTTAGTGCCCAGAAGGGCAATAGAAGGAGATGAGGACATTAGGCTGTCTTAATCTCATGAAAAGAGAAATCTTATGAAAAGAGGTTCTGGTTCCCCAGAAACTTTGTCAGCTCAGGCAAAGGCTTGGGATCCCAAAGGATGTAAGATGCTCCCAGCCTGGATAGCCTCTCCTGTGGGCTGGATTACTACTTGAGGACTCCTTATTCAGAGAAAGTAGTAAGCCTTGGGTACGGCCAAGTACTGGGATTTGGCCCTATTTGGCTGGCTTCATGAAGGGCTAAACACCCAGAGATATGTCTTTGAGGGCTGTGGGTATCTTCTCTAAGGGATGAGCGTTGTCTTCACATTACAAAGTTATTTTTCCCTACAAAGGGGCAAGCCTCCTTCCTACCTGGTCTTATTTCTCTATTCTTCACTGCCCCCATCACCTGGAGACACCTCCCCATCTCTTTATAAGGGGAGCTATTTTTTAAAGGAAAGAAAGGGCTTATTTTGGCATTAAGTGTTAAAGGATAGAGTCCATCATGTCAGGGAAGACATATCAGGCATGAGTAGGAAGCCTGTGTCACATCTGCACAGAGAGAGAGAGAGAGAGAGAGAGAGAGAGAGAGAGAGAGAGAGAGAGAGAGAGAGAGAGAATAGCACATGGCAAAAATAACACAGGCAAATATATCTCAAGGCTTACTCAGAGTGACACACTTCCTTCAGCAAGGCTCCACCTCCTAAAGGTTCCAGAACAGTGCCACCAGCACAGAAAGAAAATCATACTTCTACACCTTGCATTGGTGATGATGCTTTTTCTCTCCTGGGATCATGTGTCCAAATTCAATCTTCTACCTAGCTTCTCATCCCATTTCACACAGTTTACATGACAAAACTCACCCTTCCCTATCACCAATGGCATCCCATCAGGTGAATTTCACCTTTCTCTGCTCAATCTGTCTGAGTTGGTAGTGTAGCCTGCTTGCCTTTCCCATAATGCATCACTGAGTTAGTCTTCTAAGTATGAAAGGAATATTAAAAAGGACTAATACAGACAGCCCATGGAGGAGGATATACAACTGATCAGGGATGGGGAGGGGGAGAATTGGGGAATTCGGGATAACAACGCATTGTTTGCCCACTAAATAATGTAACTCATTATGGACAATAAATATATATTTTAAAAAAAGAAATCAAATAAAGTAAGGCATAGCCTCCCCCCCCCCCAAAAAAAAAAAACAGACTAACCGTATGCTATTAGAACACATGGGCAGCAAAGCCCCTAGAAACTGTGACCTCAGGCAGCTTCTCTGGGGTCCAGGAACAGCTGCACACACTACAATGTGACACTAGGGGGCTTATCATGTGGAGTCAGACTGGCCAGGACTGCCCTATATATAAGGCAGAGCACCCTACGGAACAGGGACCCAATGGGCCCAGTGACCATGGTCTGTAGACTCTCCGTCTACTAGAGGATGCACAAGGAAGAACGAGGGATTGTGAGCAAAGAGAAAGATGCGAAGTGTGGGCACAGCAGCAGGCAGCATTCGGGGCTCTTTGTCCTCCATGTCACCAGCAGGCAGGGGCTCCTTGGATCATCCTTCCTGCCCTCAGAAAGGTCCAGGAATGGGGTCCCTTTGGTACTTCAGAATGATCACAAGTAATTTGCCTTTTTATTCATATAGAACAAAATTTACAAAGTCATTCATACAGTTTTTGTGGTTTTTTTTTTACTGACTTCGAAAATTGGGAATATTCAAAATACACTTTTACCCCACTCCATTCTTTCATTATTTACACATATGTACAAGAAAAATGAAAGAGTCTCTGTGTGTGTGGTCTGTGTTGTCATTTTCTTGTATTAAAAAGCTCTGCTGGTCGGGTGGGTGGGTGGGCGGGCAAGAGGAGGGCAGGTGACAGTCAGATGGAGGTGCCATGGGAGGTGTCCAGAGCCTCTGGAAGGACTCCTGCAGGCACGGGCTGGAAGGACATGGGGATGGGGGTCTTCACAGGGCTCTGTCGAAACAGCCCCCCATTGGGCGACCTGTGTTTGCACTGGATGGAGGGCATGGTGGCGGAAGTGCTGAGTGGCAGCGGCAGGTTGCTGCTGGGCCCTGATGACAGTGTCCGGCTGCTGCCATGGCTGCTTTGCTCTGGCAGAAAGGTGCTAACTGAGAGCTGCGTGTTCTGGTACTCCCGTGTGGGCTCCAAGGTTTGGCTGGGAGCCAGGCCCCCCATCTCCAGGGCTGAGAGCTCAATGGACGCTGGGGAGATCTGCTTGTGGGCAATGTCTTCATCCATGAGACTGTTTATGCGCCGGTGCACCTGCTCCAGATTTACCTCCTTATCCTGGAAAGAAAGCATAGCACAGTCAGCCACTTCTGAGAGTGCACTGAGCCCAGCTGGCTGCATACCAGTACCTAGAGGCACCAGGCCTGTTCAGGCTGCCGACAGAGTACCCCCACCCATTGCTCCCAACTCCCCTCATTGGATGGCCCACCCTCTGCTATCTGGGGACAGAAGTGTTCATGTAGCAAAGATCCTGCCAGCAGACATTGGTAGCTTCCATGCCCCCTGCTGCACTAAGAATCATGGACACACGCTGAGGCAACCTGTGACAAGATGCTTAGAAGAGCTGGCAGAGACAGAGGAGATTAGGAGTCTCAGGAGAACAGAGGGGTGGTTCTCCATGCCCTAATATGCCCATGAACTTGCCATTTGGGTTCTCTAACCTCAAGTCTTAATTTGGTCACCTCTGCCCTGTACAAAAGGAGGCTCAGGTTCAAGGATATTCCACAGCCTCACTAGTCAAGAGTCCCATCCACAGGTGTCAAGGAAATTCTGAAGCTTGCAGCAGGAGAGCAGATTTGCCCCACCCCATGACCTATGTTATTTCTATACAGCATGTCCAGGTTTCCCTAGCGGGGACATGTCCCTATCTATCTAATGAGGTGGTGTGGGTTTCTAGGTAGGAACTAAGAGAGGGAACAGTGAGGACCGCGGCTCTTCAGGCTCTACTGACACTTGGGTATCAGGAGGCTTGGAGTTGACCAGGTGAGTGACAATCACCCTTGACAGTGTCTCCCCACATGTGCTGGCATTAGAGAAGATTTCTTTATTATCTACTTGAGAAAGAAAATAAAGCAAACCAATGCCTTCAATGTTAGAATGAACCATGGTGCTCAAGCCACTTGAGACCTCAAGAAGATGTCATCCACTCCCTCTGTTCCCTCAGTGAAGAGAACCAGGTGTTCAGAAGAAGAGCCACACAGCTTCTGGGGTTAGAAACTGCAGTACTAATTGCTGGTCTCATGGTGAGATGATGGATGCTGCTGCCCCTCCCTGATGCCACACTCCAGGGAAAACATTGTGTCACAGCCCATTTTTAAAACACAACCCTGGAAGTGGTCTAATGCAACCCAAGAAAGATTCAACTCAGCATTTGTCAGGTGAGCCAAATACTAAAGAACCTGTAATTCATTCCTTGCCAGAACATTCCCTGGCATGGAGGAGGGCAGACCATTTCTGTCTACTCTTATGAGTTCATAGCTGGCACACAGGGTTTGGCTTCTTTCTGATGAGACACATACTGTCATTCTCAGAACCTCTCCTGGGGAAAGAAAACTGACAACTTCCATAAGACAATGGAGAACTCATTTCAGGCAAGGAAAAAAATCAGATAATATGAATGCACACTGACTTGAGAGCAAGAGCACACTATGGAATTTGGCTTGGTGTCAGGTGGAGATGATTAGTCAGCCCCTAAAGAGCCAAGACCCCAGTGATAGGAATCCTCCTGGCTCAGCTCATTGGTGCTAAAGTGTCAGGGGTGAAAGTCTTTGGGGGCCCACAGAGGCACACCCTGGCTTAATCTCAGGACGGCACCTGACAGCTTGCCAAGAGGGGCTTAGCTTAATAGGTTTCAGGAGGTAGTCCTGATTGGCTATTTGCACATCATGCTCACAGGTTCTTATCATAGACCAACAGCTCGATTGGCAAGGAGCTCTATATATTCTGAAAGAGAGAATCGAGATCTGAGAAAGCAATAAAGAGAGAACGCGTGTCCTTCCACCCTCAAGCAGTGTGTATGGATGTTTTTCTGATCACTGCCTCCGCAAATGGTGGGGCAGTGACACTAAAGTCCATCTCTGAGATCTTGGTGACAATTGTAATGGGTGAAACAGAGGAATGAGGCTGGAATATACTCCTTCAAAAGTTTGTAACCTAAAGATGCTTGTGGAGGTTTGAATGTAAAATGGCCCTAATAGCCTCATATGTTTGGGATTAAGCCTCATATTTGATCCTAGCTGGTAGAGCCTTTGGGAGGTGGAGCCTTTGAGGAAGTGTGCTGCTGAGGGTGGCCCTGAGGTTTATTTGTTCATCCCCATTGTGTGCTCACAGCTCAGCTTCTTCTTGCTGCTTCTCACAAGCTGAGGCAAGACTTGACATGCAGCTGTCAGTTCCTGCTTATGCTTTGCGTACCATGATGCAACTTCCCCTCAAAACTGTAGGCCAAAATAAACCCTTTGCTTTCCTAAGCTGTTTCTTGTCAGAGTTTTTTTTTCCCCAGCAAAGAGACAGTAACTGCTACACAGCTAGCTCTTAAATTTAGGAGGTTAAATTCCAAAAGTCATCTTCAGTTGAAATGATCTAAGTCAACAATGCATCTACTCTACCTACCCCATCAGACATCCTCACTTCACAGCACTACATACTGCAAACTATTAATAATTTCTGCTCACAATTCTGTGGCTGACAGGGAACTATGACTCACTGCTGCTGCCCAGCATTGCCAGAGTACAGGACCACACAGTGCTTGCCCAGGAAAAGACAAAAATTAGAAGTGTGGTTTCTACTGAATGTGTACAACTGTGGCACCATGCTAAAGGTGAAAAAATCCTTAGCTGGCCACAGTAAACTTAGGATCATATGAATATAAATAAGCAAAATCGAGTTATTTTATTGATTACCTTATACCACATACCAAATCTGTGAAACTCTCCCCTCAATGAGTGTTTTGTCTGTTTTCGTTTTGGTTTTCCATGCAAAACTTTTAAAATAGTATTTTCTATCCTATCCACTTGGACATTGTCATGGTTTGATCCAGGTGTCCTCCACAAACAAATGAATGTGTTCTCAATGATTGATCCTCAGCTGATGGCAGTTCAGGAATTACAACCTCGCTAGAGCTGTGTTGTTGGGGGAGGGCTTATGGGGTTATAAACCAGCTTCCCCTTGCCAGTGTTTGGCACCTGCTGCTGTTTGCAGTGCTGTGGCATAGGTGATGTCCACCCCTCGGCTCATGCCATCATTTTCCCTGCCAGAATGGAGTCTCTCCTCGAGTCTGTAAGCCAAATAAACCCATTCCTCCACAAGCTGCTTTTGTTTGGGTTCTTTCTGCGCAGCAACTAGAAAGCTGTCCACAACAGACATCAATAATCTCTTCTTAAAGAAGCCCATGATTTACTCACACTGGGGAGTTATTTGCTTCTGGAAAATTAGTATCTGCACTGATAATAGTTTGGCAAGTGACCTTCATACTAGCAAAGGGGATGATGGGCTAAACAAGTCCAACGGGACTAAGTCTGAATCCTGAACAAAAAGGACAAATTCAGGAAGTGGGTGGTGCTTCCTTGGGTCGCAGCAGTGCTCCACCCGACTTTCTAAGTTCAAGCTCCTACCACTAGGGTCCTGAACCTCTGAGCAAGTCCTGGCTCTGACCATCACCAAACCTGCACCTCCAGCTTTCTCATGGCTGCCATGAGCTCCTGAGTAGCTTCTTCTTCTTTCTTTAAAATATTTATTTCATAGAAAGAGAGAGGACAGGAAAAAGAGAGAGCTAATGGGCATGCCAGTGCCTCCTGCTACTTACTGCAAAACAAGTCCAGATTCATGTGCAATTTTGTGCATTTGGCTTTATGTTGGTACTGGGAAATTGAACCCAGGTGGTCAGGCTTTTTAAGGAAGAGCCATATCCCCAGCACCCTGAGTAGCTTCTGATACAGGATACAGTCTCCTCATGTTCATCTGCCAAAGTCAGTGACACAATTGTGCTGGTGAATACCTGAAGATTTTCATCTCAAAATGTACAAAGGGCACAGGAAAGACTGGAAGATGGAGTCATTGAGAGAGAATTTCAGATGTTTTCAGGATTTAAGAAGACCACATCTCTTCTCTTCATTCAGCAAAGCCTGGGGAAGGCAGGATGAGCTGGTCACCCTCACTATAGAGCCCATGATTTTCATGGAAGGAAAACTGATAAACAGTGGGGTTGTATTGGAGATAATGGAAGAACCTTGCCTTTTTCTTTTCTGCTTCCTTTCCAAGACTGGAAAGCCTCCACTGGGGATGGAAAGGCCTAATTTATAGAGAACTAATTTGTAGCAAGCAGGAAGCAAATGTCCTGGTTCCAGCTGTGCTCACTCTGAATTCTGACAAGCAGAAGGGAGAGCACAGCTCTTTAGTTCAGAATCAATTATGCACTGGACCAGGACAGGTGTTCAGGAGACACTCTTTTATTAAGGTTTGGAGACAGAGAAATAACTTCCTAACCAGGAAGGCCACAGAGAGACAGAGAAATAAATATAGTTGGGTAGAAGAAAGGTGAACCAAAATTCTTTGAAGAAAACTGTGAGTGTGGAAGTATCCTAGGTGGATGCCTTCACTATGGCAGGGCAAGGCATAAAACATGGAAGACATGGTGGAAGTAGACCACAGACAGCAACCCAGGCTCAGTGTGGCTGTGACAATAGTACCTGTGATCAGGTACCACCAAAGCACTTAGAATAAAACCCAACCAAAAACCTTTGAGTCAGGATTTCGAAAGGAAAGGACTTGAATAGATTCTTAAGCCCACATATTTTCCTTGCCTCAAATTAAGGATGGATGAATTGGTTCTAAGAAGTGCAAAGTCATGTACTGTGAATCAACTCCCAATTGTGGTTATCCATTAGCCTTTAACCTCTCCACATCAGGACACACAGAAAATGTCCACACCAATTGAACAAATTTTCCACAGCAAGCTTCCCAAGCTAAATGGCTGTCAAGAATCCAAACTCCCCACACTGGTGGGACCTCTTCTATTCAAGTCCCATTATAACAGTAGTGCCAACACCAAGACAAAGCCAGGGAGTAGAGGGGGACATCAGGAGCATCCTGTACTCATAGGTTAACTGCACAAGACTAGAAATTCAAAGGGTGGAAAGGAGTCCTGACCTCTATGGAAACGAATGTGGTTTTCCTCAGTCAAAGGAGCCTTGAAGTTGCCTGACCCTGCTGCTGAGTACGACAGTCAGGGCAGAGAACACAGAATACAAGACCACTGTATAATACCCTGGAAGCTTCATCTTCTGGTATCACCTGAGGCCACAGATTTATCTCATGCAAGGTCATGTCTGGCTGCACCTCCATCTCTGGCCAACAGAAGAGGAGGCAAAAGTAATCAGCTTACTCAAGGAAAGAGGCAGGAGTGATTTGAATAATTATCCATCTTTCAGACAAAATGGTGCATTCTAGAATGTTATGCAAGTTCAAATAATGAGTTTTTTATGTGAACTACATCAGTTTACATCCTCATTATCCCAGGGCTTCGATATTGAGCCAGGTAATGACAGTTGTGGAGAGAGACCTGGAAACATACAGCTGCCTTCATTAATCTACTATAGGTACCTGACCTAGTCAAACACCCCTGAATATGACATAAAATTCATTGACTGTGTTTATCCATGAACAGGCTGGATTCCAGCTCTGCATTTCTCACTCTGTATTAAGTACAGCAACAGATGCAGCAACAGAGGTTACGAGGGAACCTCTCTCAGGCATTGCCTTGCAGAGATAAAGTTCTGTAATTAAGCCTCTGTTCACCAACGTGGAAATAATACAGTGTATTGGAAAATGGTAATTAACTAAACTATCATCTATGTAACAGCCAGTTACACTTGAGACTCATTAGAACTGACTTTGTTTGAAGCCCAACAGCTCCCATTTTAAGTTGGGCAGGAACAAAACTAGGGCTGAGGGACTGACCTGGATGGTTGCTGACAGTGTTCTATTAACACTGAGACCAGCCAGGTGATACATGAAACACACCTGCTGGGAGCATGCCACCAACATAATCTGAAGTGCGGCTGGAAAATGGGCTGGTGCCTGAGAGTATGAATTGGGTCAAAGCCAAATGGGTGAATGTTAAATCAGGGAAGTAAGCTGGGGAGATGATGGGTTATTTTTCAAAGCATCATGGGAAACAGTTGTGATTTTGCTGAGCAGGGCAGTGAGAGGGAACAAACAAGCAGGGGGTGGGAGCCGCAGAACAAAGGAGGAAACTAAGGCTTGGAGTGAAGTTGCTTGCTCAAGTGCACACAACTCCATGCCAAGGAAAGCATCAGGATCAGACATCATGCCTGCCTGGATTCTTTTCCACCATGCCAGTCTCACCTTGGCAGAAGGCTAGTAGAAGGGTTTCATCTTTGGCAGGAAGCAAGTGTGGAGGCCATATAAATTACAATTTTCTAGAGCTCCTTAATATGACCCTTTGGAAAACTGGGCCCAAGCATGTAAATTTCTAAAAATCTCCAGAATTAGTCACCTCTGATGTGCAGCCAGAATTGAAAGTCATTGATCCAGCTGTAATGATTACACAACAATTTAACATGAAAAACATTTTCTTTATGGGAGCCCAGACTGGTTCATTCATTCAATAAATATGTTGGAGCTCCTACTACCAGATGAGCTAATGTTCTTGGTAAAGCATTCATCTTTAGTTCTTGGCACAGAGAAGGTGCTCAATACTTCAATTATATTCATCACCCCTTAACAAGAGCTCGCATGTTCCAGAGAGTGGGCAAAGTGAGAGGAATGCAGAGGTGAGAGGAAATGGCAGATGTGAAGCAGAGACGGGCATGTGAGGAGTCACTGGAAAAAAGAGAGAGGTGGGCAGTGGCCACAGGCAGGGAAGGCTTTGCCAGGTACCTGGTTCTGAGATTTAATATAAGTGTCTGTGCCTTCTTGATGGACTAAGTCCTAGAATATGCTTCAAGCTGTCTGATCTCAAGAGCACAGCTATTTGGTCAGACTTAGTTTTCAGCAGAAGAGAAAACCCAGGGCACACAAAGTAAGTGTCCCACAGAAGAACCCTTATTCCTCTAAACACTCTGGAAAATGCAGGCAGACACTCATTATCCCACACACAGCTGAGAGAAAGCCCAATGCTCTTGCCTTGAGACAAGCCTGCATCTGGCCTGAAGGCAGATACACCATTCACTTGCCAGCTCTGACCCAGTGACTTCTGAGTCCACTTCTCCCCGCAATAAGGAAGCCGTCCTCAAATGTTGTTGATGAGGGGTCAGAAGAGAAAATGTAATTTGTCTAGCATGGGAGTGATGGCAGAAGAGAGTGTTAAGTTGAAGAGAGGACTCCCAGGATCCTGTCACCCGTGGAGAACAGCAATGAGAGGTGGCAAAGGCCAGAAAAAAGGGCAGCTGCTACTATCCCACTTGCCTCCTGGTCACCCTGGTCTCCATCAGCCCTGTCTTATCTCAAAAACACAGGGGAAGGGAGAGCAGGCAAGACAGGAAGTGACAAGAATTGCAACTTCCAGCCTAGTGATAGATGATTCATGTCTCAATCCTCATGTCAGCTCCCATTTGTGCAGTTCTCATCTTTATTTCATGAATATTTCATTCTCAGAGCAATAGCTCCTCATCCCCCATAAATCTCACAGTGGCTCTTTACTGCATTCAGAGAGCTTGGTGCACTCACCTGCATTGGGTAACTACATAATTGTATGATTCCTCAGAAAAAAAAATGAGCTCAAATGCACATGAATATTAAGGGGTTGAACGCACATTACTACTCTTCCCCAAGTAGGTGTCTAAACTCTGAAGACATTGCAGCACAAGCCATTAAACACAGCTTGGGCTCTACCCAAAGACAGGTTTCTGGCTCTTAAGAAATACAGCCAATGCCCCCAAATGAAATCTTCCAAGAGTCACAAGCCCTCACCTAATTGCAATGCTGCTGCATAAATCATGGGCCACCAGCAACATGAAGTAGTTCTGAATTAAATATCATCATTATTTCCCAAGGTTGTAAAGATATCCTTCTAAAATTCTGTAATTTCAGCCCTGTCCCTTGTCTGAATTCCTCACCCTGGCATTGAGACCTTGGGAGCAGGCTCAACCTTCTTCTCTGGCCTCAGATGTCAGCATGAACCTCATGCTCTGACTTCATGTAAAACCCCTGTTCACCACACCTGAAAGTAAACTACGCATCGTATCTCTAGCTCTAGGATTTCTTCTATCAATACTCAGTTGTCCATATTACCATCCCAATGTCCTCAAAAATCTTCACCAAGCATTACACCTACCCACCAGGTGCTGTCTGGATTGGACCTCTGCAGGTAAGTGCTTCTTACAGCCTACTTCAGGATAGTTTGATGAATAAGACAGAGATGGTGAGCTCTGCTTCAGCTGCCAACAAGGAGACAGATACCCTGTGGGGAGGACCCTTAGTCAAGATTTCTGAAGGAAGCAGGGAGGGAGAAGGGATAAACTGCATTTGAAAATTGGAAATGTGCGGCTCATCAGTTAAGGTGCTTGCCTGCAAAACCCAACTAACATCCTGGATTTGGACCTGTGGTTGGACATGAGTTCAGGCCTGGGTGTGATTCCCCAGTGCCCATGTAAAGCCAAACAAAGTGGCACATCTGAAGTTCCTTTGCAGTGGCTAGAGGCCCTGGTGCACCCCCCTCCCTCTCTCTCTTCTTACAAATAAATATAAATAAAATCACATAAGAAGAAAACTGTAAACACATAGGAAAGGATGCAGTAGTTCCAGGCAGCCCTTCTGAGCCACACCAGAATGGGAAGCAAACATCAGGTCCCGGCTTCCTGTGTCTCTATATCAGTTCTCACTCCAACCTGTAAGCACACTTGCAGCCAGGGCAAGAAGACACACAACTTAGAAACAGAACCAGCACATTTATTCTTTGGTACCTGAGATCTTGGATTTATGCAGAAGTCAGAAAGAAAGATAAGATGCTTGTCAGAAAGAAGCAGTGTCAGCCAGGTTGGTTTGGTCATCTCTTGGTCTCCAGGCCTCTTATTACCTCATCCCCTATCTCTCAAATAAAATAAGTCTAGGGCTCCAGATAGGATTGATCACTAAAGTAGGAGCTGTGAAGGAACAAGACTGAAAGCAGACAAGGCTGCCTAGTCCATAACTCAGGCTCCCTGTACTTGGCTCACAGAAGATACGCAGAGGCATGAACTTCAGCCAAAGTCCCTGCCCATGCAGACCAGGAAAGCAACCTCCACTGTAGCCCGCTGGAGACCCTCCCATGCTCCCCTGATTTAAGGGGTGTTTTCACTGAGGAAATCAAGTGGCTGACTGAGGACAGCAAACAATGTAGCTGAGGGAAGGATGTGGGTTGGCCAATCCACCTATCTTTCCTGTTCCTACTGATGGGCTCTGGGACCACCCTGCCCTGCCTGGCTGCAGATGCTTCCAGGCACACAGACCTGGGTGGTGACAGCAGGAACGGCCCAGGCAAGGCATGAAGGGAGCTGAGGACATGTAGGGCTATTCTTTAAATCTATTCAGCAGAGCACATGTGGTCCCTCTCAGTGGCATTTATATATATAAAAATTTCCACTTTAACTACAACAAAAACCCTTGGGTGGAGTCATTAACTGTTCCTTTCAGTGACTTTTCCTCAAAATTCTTCCATGCTTCCCTCCTGTGGTCTGGCTATGACAGGATGACCACTGAGGGAATGATGGAACCAGGCCTTCTTCCTTCTTTCCATGGAGATATTAGAGGCCAGGGGTGGGGAAGATGGATGTCACCAGGGCACTTCAGCCCTGCTTCAGGAGTGTCATCCTTCCAGGTATAGGAAAGGTGGGTGACAGGGCTTACTGCTTGGAATGAACAGAGTCACAGAAGAATGCAGGTGACAGTCATTTTCTTTGCCAGGGCTCCCTTAAAGGCCAATGGATGATGGTGTGGCCAGCCAATCACAGCAGACCTCAGAGACAGAGCCAAGATGAGCCAAGGTACAATTTCCCAGCACTAGTCAGGCTGAGCAGTAGGGCCATCTCTTCCCTCCTCCTGCTGGCTTCTTGTGCCCACCCTGTTTGTTTTGCCCTCCCCTTGACTCCCTACATCTGAAGCTGTTTTATGAACTTGTCATGTGTCAGCTGAACCTCCAGGATAAAAAGACAGGCAATTATAAAAACAGGAGTGCTTTTTTGACAAGAAAACTGGTTGCTTCACAGCTTCTTGTTTGAGATTTATCTCCATTTGCCCCAGCAAGATCCGTAAGCAGAGCTCAGGTCCTCCGTGCAGCCAAGGTGTATGTGGTGGGTGTGACAATGGATGGAGTGGCCAGGCTCAGGTGTTGTGCCAGCTGAGAATCACCACCAATGACATTCCTCATCCCTCTTTTAGAAGAACTGTCTCTAAAAAGCTCATTTCCAAAGAAAGTAAAAACTGAGCTTGAAAAATAAACACCCAGTAAGAAATAAGTGTTGAGGGACAGAGGGGTTGGCACACACCAGAACAGAAGTGTCCAGAACCTGGGGTTTGGAAAGAGCCCCAATGTCCTTTGAGTGATATGTACTGGGCGGGAAGTGGGCAAGGCTGGGCCCTGCAAGGACAAGGGAAGAGGGAGAAGGGTGATGGGAGGGCAGGGACCCCTCACTACGGGGCAGGGGGCACAGGCATGTGGCTCTGGGTGAGAGGTAAAGAGAGCAGGGAAGGAATGCAGCTCCTCTCTTACCCTACAGGTGGTCTCTCCAGGTCAGAGTGGAGGCACATGGGTGGGGCAGGGTGGGGAAGGGCTCTCTGGCGCTTCCCACGCTGTACCTGCTCTATAGATAAATACAGGACTTTAGTGGCCATGGCTGGCCCCTTGGAACTTCGTTCAAACATGAAAACATACCCTACATTTTGTCACTTGCTTTACAAAGAAAATGAAACCATAACACAAATCCCCCTGATATAAAACACTGCTGTGTCCAGACAAGATGACTCAGGTAAATACCAACTACAAGAAAACCACCCACCAAAGAAAGGGCCCAGGATGACCCGCTTGCCTCTAGGCTGTGGTAAGATACCAACCTCTTTGGGTATCTCCTGGTGGCACGGATTGCTGTTCCACCATAATTCCAGGGCAGCCACCAGGCAGGCAAGGAGGAGGCCAATGGCCAGGATGCAGAAGACCCCAGCAAAGCTGTGTAGCTTGAGGGATTTTCCATCCGTCTGGGTGCTAGAATGGCTAGTGAGGTCACAGCGGCCCGTGTGTGGCCACCACTTCTGCTTGAGCACATCCAGGTCCCCTGTGTCCTGGAGCTCTAGGATCCTGTAAGATACAACAGAGGTGAGTCACAGCTACTGATCTCATCCACTTAGCCAGGGGTCTTGGTCCCTCTGCTGGCCAGATCATGTTGTAAATATGAACCTTCATAGTTGTTCTCTGCCCCAGATTCCTGGGTAATCCACTCTGTACCCTGAAGTCAGAGTGCTCTTCCCAAAATATGCAGCAGGTTTTGTCTGTCCTTCTCTCTTCTCCTACCCCAGTGTGCTTGTATTGGACAAAGTCCTGTGGAGAATCATGTGGAGGAAGTACTCACAATGAAATGGGAAACAGAGAAATGTACTAGGCAAACACTCAGAATGTGGCCTTAGGCTATATTCCCATCCCAATAACCTGGAATTCCAATATTTCAAAATTAGAAACTTTTCCAGCACCTACATGATGCCACAAGTGGAAAATTCTACACCTGGTCTCTTCCTGTTCAATGACAGCAATTTGTCTCCAGCACAAACTTATTTAAGATATTGCATAAAATTATTTTCAGGCTATATGTATATGGTATACATAAAACACAAGTGAATTTCATGTTTTGACTTTGGCTTCATCCATAGGTATATCAGTATGCATATGCAATTGCTCCAAAATTGGAAAAAAAATCCAAAGTTCTAAAAACTTCCTGTTGCTAGCATTTCTTGTCTGCCCCATATCTCTTGGAGCAGGATCCACACAGTCCTTCATTAATTCATGTGATTTGAGAAGCTTCTCTGCTAGAGTAAGGAGGAGGTGCAGTGGCGCTGAGCTTGTGTCCAGGGACACAGAAGTGGACCTTGGGACTTAAGGAGGAACTCCCGGAAGGGGGAAAATGAGTGAAACTGCAATGGTGAATAAACACACAGCAGTTCAAAGTGGTCTTTCAGGTTCTCTGACTCAGGAAGTACCTATCCCAAGTGCTTGGAAGAGAATGCTGAGTCCTCATGTCAACACTTGGGCATGATTAGTTCTTTTTCTAAATTTTACAGAGAAAGAAATTGAGGCACATAGAAGTGAAATACCTTCCCCAAATCACATTGAGCCTAGCAGGGCTGCCCTTCTTTGGGTCTGGAATCAGTGTGCTGGGACAGGGTTCATCATGGTTACACAGCAATAATAGGGCCAGTGAAGTTTTAGACTGGCAATCGAGGAGGGCAAAGGTGTGGGATGAAGAGAGTGAGACAGGCAGAGCTCCAATATGTGTTCTGACGGGGTGTGAGAGGGAGTCTGGATATGTGGCGATGGTTGCTACTACTGTGGCATTTTGTGAATTCCCTCTGTGATGCAGGATTGCTCAGTAGCCAGCCAGTAGTAACAGACAGACTCCGAACCCGACAGGCTTTTCATTTGAGGAGACTCTGAGTCTGGTTCATGGAAATAGATTCAGCTCGTGACAGTGATCTCCCTGGGCTGTGGGTGTGTGCAGTAGAAGGGTAGCAGCCCTTCACTGGCAGAAGCTCAAGTGAATGGTGGCAGTCTCTGCCCTGGACTTACATCCCTGGTCACAGGTCTGAGTCTGTGCTTAATTATCACACAAGGACTGACTTCAAGAGACAAAGGATGTCCATGAACCTACCAGCATCTTGGCTCCAGCCTCTCACTGGAAGGAAAGGAACTGACAGTGCAAAGAGTAGGTTTTGGAGGCACACGATCTTGTGTGTGTGTGTGTGTGTGTGTGTGTGTGTGTGTGTGAGAGAGAGAGAGAGAGAGAGAGAGAGAGAGAGAGAGAGAGAGAGAGAGAGAGAGAGAGAGAGAGAGAGAGAGATTGATTATATGCCACTGGACAAGGTATATGCCCTGTTAAACCTTGACCAAATTCTGATTCTCACTGAATGAGTAGGCTAGTGGCTTGGGGATGGAGGGTAGGGACTCCGGATTCTTCCCACATTTTCCATTCACAACGGCTATCAGCAGATACTGCTCTACCAATAAATGCTTGAATGTGTTCCTGAATAACGAAAACCTAAAATGAAATGACATATTGTCCAATGAGTGATTAGAACACAGATAGGCCCAAAAGAGCATGTAGCTGTTCATGGAGGAACTCTGTCATCTGAAAAAGTGTGTCTGTGTGGTTGGGGTAGGCTCGAATGCCCGAGTGGTGCAGCTCTCCCAGATGGCAAACCTCATGGTTAATTGGGCAGCTGCAGTTTCTCTGCCACTACTGCACAGGGAAGCTGTATGTCTGTATGTGCTCTGTCTTTCACTAAGCCTCTGCCAGCAGGGGTTAGCATGTAACTTATAGCTTCATAAGTTATAGGAACTGTCATGCAGCGGTATAGGATGCAGGTTAGTAGTATGACTGCTGGCTCACCATGCAGATGTGGACATAGACTCTGCACCGATTAACAGTAATTCAAATCGAGATTTTGAACCTCGTGATCTTAGCTGTCTCACAACTAAACTCTGATGTTAAAGACACACACATCAGAGGCCCACAGCCTAGTGGGTAATAAAAGCTCCATAAAAGGTGGTCACAGAACAATGACCGTACTGATCAGTATCCTTATGAAGCCAGCCTTGACATGAAACAGTGGGCCCAAACTTTCACCACTGCTTGAATCCTCCTAAGAGTCTTGGGAGCTCCTCTTCGTGTGTCTATTGACATTCGAAGACCAGAATCTGCATGACTTGCCCAATGCTACAGTTAGAAAGTGTCAAGGCTGCTCCTCCAAACTGTGCCCTTCTGACTGGAAAGGCCTTGCTCTTTCTGGAACAAAAGGCTATTCACCAAAGGTTAGGCCACTAGGGGATGGTGAGGCTCTGGGCAGACCATGGGATCAGATTCTTTACAGTTCCTGGGCAACAACAGGCAGGCTGCTTAAATTTGCTGACCTTCTTTCTTGGCTTTTCTTTTTCTCTATAATTGTATGCCTCTTTTATGGCCAGTCTTATTCCAGAATAAATGTGAGACAATTTATAAGAAAACACAGGATAAAACAAAAACAAACCAAAAAAAAAGGAAATGTAAATATAGAAGCAACAGGAAAAAAAAAACAACAAGTTACAGGCACAAAATGTCTTCTAGAACGAGGCTGAACTAATGAACACCTTAATAATCCATACTACTGCTTACGAGGAAGCCAGAGTGGTAATAGCCACTTCCCGAAGCCAGTTGTTCTATTTTCCAGACAGATATAATTGCAGGTGCTTTTCCTTATTCAATAGTCATGGAGCCTGCTACACAGTAGGTGCTCTCAATAAATGGCTATTAACTTGCTAAACATTTATTGAGTGGCCATTCTGCATGCTGTGGTCTGCAAACCTGTTAAAGCGCCTAACATCCACCCTCCCCCACACACCCCTATACCTAGGCCTCTGCTAAAGAAGGGCAGTAGCTTAGCTTCTAGGATGAAGACAAAGGCAGTAACAGAAGCTACACATAAGGCAACAATCACGATTTATACATCAGCCATTTATGTGCAAATAGCCTGGCTCATTGGCCATGGAACCAGGCCCTTTCTCTCCTCAGAAGAATGCTCAAACTAATGGCAGCTCACACTGTTGCTTTCGCCATGCAATAGAGGCCTTCCTAAAACCATTCACAGCAATAAGTTAGCAAACAGAGGTCTGAGTTTTCCCCTAAAAGCCGACATCTGTCTGTTGGGAGTAGGGAGGCTGCACCGTGAAGAAACATGACAATACTGGAAGAGGCTAGCACAGCCCACTGAGCACACAGCCTTCTGCTCAAAGTTAAGAGGAATAAATTACTCATCCTAAGGACATGGAAGCTGGAGTAATCACTTTTATTTATATTGACCACTGGGATGCAAGCAAGAAACTACAGTGTCCCTGAGGCAGGATTTCCATGGGAGATCTCATAGTCATATTCTCACCTGCTCCAGAACTAGCCTGCCTCTCTGGAGCCTCACATTGCCATGATGGTTCTTGGTCCACTGTTTCTGAAGTCACATAAAGAACATTTAGTTCTTTCTGTACCCAGCAAGCCCCCTACTCACTTCTGTCTCCTCCAGATGGGGATTTTCACATTCTCCTCTGACCTAATTGGGGTTTTCCCAACCCACCAGCTGCTCTAACTCCATTTGACAAGCCAAACTTTCCAGTCAACGTCTGCTTTCTTCTCTCTCCAGTGCATCAATGTGCACTTACCAGAATCTTGCGGTAGGTTAAGTGAGCAGTACCAGAACTTGGGGTTCCAACCTCCCTTCACTGGGCCCTGGTGCTTCTTTGAGTATTGTCTTGGGGCCCATTAGCTAGGTGGATGCTGCTACACTGTTGTCCCATGGGCTCCCTTACCATCTGGTCCACAGATATGCTCTCAGGCTGACGGTCTGTTCTGTCACCCTGTGCCTCCCATCTAGGAAAACCAATTTCTGTAAAGTTCAAGAACAGTGTGTTCTGAATCCTAGAGCACACCAGCTTGTCTTCAAATTTTTAGTCTGAGCTATTGAGAAACCACCCTTTCTCCTCTCTTGTCTCCCCTATTCTCTGCTACAGAGAATAGAATTTATACTTGATGAAATTCTAGAGAAACCCAAAGCTAAGTTTACCTTTACTGGTTCTAACAGATACTATTTGGACTGCTTGCAAGCCCTCCTCCAGAGCCTTCTCTAATGGGTGGAGGCATGGGTACTTATAAGCAGAATGATCCAGTCTAGGTGTAGGAAAGAGAGATCCTAGGATATGAACGTCCAACAGTGGCATGGGGACAGCACTGAAGCTCAGAGGACCCAGATTCTACTCCCTGCTCTGCCAGCAGCCAGCTAAAGAACCATGGGTGGCAGAGTTACCCTCTCTGAGCTGACAAAAGGATAAAAGATGGTCTTTAAGGGCTTTAATGCCTCTAGTTGGAATTCATGCACTAATCAGGCATCTGAGAGACACACATAGTGTCCAGTGGCCTTTTCAGGCTGATATTCCTGCCACATCGTGATGGACCAAGACAGACGGATTGACGAACTTTGATGGACCAAAACAGAGCCTGCCCGTATCACTTCTTCATTGGGTCTACATTCTACACTCTGCATTTCACAGGATTCTACCTCACAGACATGTGCAGGTAGAGGGCACCAGGCTAGACCTCCTTGAGGATGGGAGGTCCCCAAGGATGGGTGGATTATAACAGAAAGTTCCGCTGTCTCTAACTAAAGCCAGGTTACTCCGTGGTCAAGGACGAAGATAAGCTGCTCTGACTAAAGATGGGGTTAGGATGAGGAGCTCCATGTTCTGAGGAAGTGGTGAAAACACCTGAGGGAAAACGTGGAAGCCCGATCATATCCAGGGTCCAGAGCTGAGCAGGCTCGAGGGATGAAGACACCAGCAGTGACTGAACTACACTAAACCCAAATACAAACTAGACACTGCATTTGTTTCTGGTGGAGGCTATCCATTCACGTTGTCAAGGCTCAAACCTCCCTGCCCAGTCCTCTCCCCACCTTCCCTTCCCCCCATGTGCATGACTATTTCCAGTGTTCATTAGCAAAATCAGAAATAATTTTCAGAAGATACCTTGGAAACCTAGAAACTGCTCTAATTTGGGAGGGTGGGAAAGGCAGGTAATGAGTGTCATTGCTTCTTCCCAGCATGGGGCCATGTCCATCTCTCACCCTCGCAGACAGTGTCACCTTGGCCAGGAAGACTCTGGTTACATTCTTCAGCCCACTCAGGGCAATGAACATGGAGATATTCTGCTTGTCTGAGCCCATTGCCTTAAGACCCCGCATTGATGATGGCCACTTTGAATATATATTTATCCCTACATATGATTCATTCTTCATTTATCTGACAAACTCTTATACCTACAAACTGCCTCAGGGGTCATATTTGTTCAGAAGTTATCCTGGGTCTCCTGGATACAGTTAGGTGACTTTCTCTGTCTCCCTCCGCTCCCTGGGCTGGCATGGCTGATGCACATTACAGCTGTGCTCATACTGTTCGCCTTCATGGGAAGAAAGCATGCACTTCCTCTTTTCTCCCAGGATTATTCAGAGTCCAGGTGACAGTAGGGAGGAGGCTATACTGGTAGTACCAAGGAAGGTGTGAGAAACAAGCGTGTTTGTGCTAGCTCTCATGTCTTCCTAGCCCAGCTATTGGAGCTCTTAGGTGCTGGAGTTGGTGGGTTGACTGTGCCTACCTCTGGGAGAAGAGGTCCCTGTAGGGGCTGCCATGCTGCAGGGCGATCCCATAGCCCTTGCTGCTGATGCTGTTGCTGATGACAGTTACTGAGCAGTCGTCGTCTGTCAGGGCTGCGTACTCAACCACAGCCACATCCCACAGGAAGGCATAGTTCCCCTTCTTTGCCTGAAAAAATCCAAATCATCATAAAGTTCACCAGACTCATTTGTCTATGATATTTCAAGAAGTGAGAATTCTCAACAGTAGAATTTGAGGCACTCCACAGCAAACTCTCCTGGAATTCCCCAATCTATGAGACTCTCCCTGTTAATACCACTCACTGAAGTAAGCAATGTGGGCTCTGACTACACCACCACTCGGGAGTAGGTGGGAGGGTGTATTGGAGCTGGTCACATGTCATGAACCCACTTCTCACACTTGGGGACTCAACCGTATAGAGTGAAGAAAGTAATACGAAGGGACTGACATTTTCAGAGCAGAGATGTGGGGGAGCATCATAGCATGAGGATTAGGAAGGAGCTTCTCCCTAGAGAACACATACCCCAAGGAGTTAAGTCCTAGGCACGGTAGCTTAGCCTATGACTAAGCCCTGCCATGAAGAATATAGGCAACACCTCACTGGCCACCGTAATATACCAAGCACATGGCTAGAGCCTGTCGTGCATGCAAAGAGCATATTACAGACAGGCCAAGCTAACCTACCCGTCTCTCATGGACCATATATGATATGACAGTAAGAACACATGCATATAGCATATGTGCATGTGTATATTTTACTTTCTTTCTTTTTCTTTTGAAAAGGGGTGGAGACGGAGTGTAGCCTGCGCTGGCCTTGATCTTCCTGATTCAGTTTGCTGAGTGCTGGGATTAGAGGCATGGACATATATCTGTGCACACACACACACACACACACACACACACACACACACACACACACAGGATCTGGTTTCTGGAATCAATAATTCCATGTGTGTGATGGTTGTAGTCTCCTCTATGCAACCCACTCTCACACCAGCCACAGCAGACTCACAATTCTATCTTGAGCAGCAATTCTAACTTAGACTAGAGTTTGGACACTGAGATGAAATGTGGCTGCTTTGCTTTAATTCTTTGTAATGTTTTTAATTAGAAAGAGAGAGGGGGCGGAGCAAGATGGTGAACGAGTAACAATGTCGCCAGGACTCTCCGGAAAGGTTTGATCTCTTCAGCTGGTATCCAGGCTTTGGACACCGGCCGGACCCGAGTTCGGGCTCTCCCCCCCTCCCCAACCCCTGGGCTGGAGCAGACGGGGTTCACCAGCAGCTCTCTGCTCCCCTGTGGAGCAGAGGGCCGAGCCCTCCCCCCCCACTAGCTCCGGCCATTATCCCCTCGTGGCGGATTCCAAGCTCTCCGCGGAGGTTTCATTGCCAGACTGAGACCCAGGCACTGGATCACTACCTCTCCTCAGCTTCGGCTTCAGGGACCACAGCAGGGTTCCCCAGCTGATCTCAGCTCTGCAGGGGAACACAGAGCTGGCTGGGCCTAGTACACCCAGGGCTCACGCCTTTGTCCCCTCGCGTGGGTTCTGGGTCCTTGGAGCCAATTGAGTGGCTTCCCCCGCGGGAGCAACCGGTCCTCAGAGGTGGTCTTCTTCACAAACTGAGAGGGGAGGAGTTGTCTCTCTGCGGAGGTTTGGTTGACTGACTGGGATCCAGGCCCAGGATCAAGGCCCACCCAGCCTCCCATCAGCTTCAGGACCACTGAGTCCCACTTCCCTATCTGGGCATGGGCAGAAGCCAAAGGAAAAACGCAACTTCCCGAATCAGGGCCGCTAGTCCCATTATGGAACACGAAACTGGAAAGGAGGTGGAAGAAGCTCGTACAGAATTGCAGAGAGAGAACATTATGACTCCTGACCACAACAACAATGCAGATATGATGCAGTTAAGGGCTGACATGGAAATTATGAGAAAA